>JAOUQZ010000024.1:24629299-24639442 GCA_028564935.1 Neosilurus hyrtlii | reverse complement strand
GAGGTCACGAGTGACTTTGTTGATATAAACACTCGACCTGCGCATGCGCGAGATGGATACATTCAGTGCTGAAGCACTGCTCTGGCGGTCATCCAGGATTTATAGAACCGTAGTTACATACGTAACTTTCGATTTCTAGCATAAAAACCTTGTCCCATCTTTAAAACATTGAGGTAGTATCATGGTTTGGGCCTGTTTTGCTACATCTGGGCAAGCACTGCTTGCCACCATTGATGGAACAATGAATTCTGAATTATACCAGCAAATACTAAAGGAAAATATCAGGACATTTGTCCATTAACTGAATCTCAAGAGAATGTGGGTCATGCAGCAAGACAGCAATCCTGTGCACATGAGGATTGTTAAAGTATGATTGATAAAAATGAATAAGTTAATATTTTCAAGTGGCCAAGTCGAAGTCCTGACCTTAATCCATCTGAGATGTGGAAGGACCTAAAGCGAGCAGCTAAAATTCTTCCAAGCCAATGTGCAGGACTGATCAACAGTTACCAGAAACATATAGTTGCTACTATTAGATCAAGTCATATTTATACACAAATGTATACAATTCTTAAGGGTTCACAAACTTTCAAGCACCACTGTGTATTGGCACACGGCATCCTGACCACAACTCTAATAAAAGTGTTTGGAATGGGTTGAAGAGGACTTCATGCTTGTTAGCAATCAGCACGATCTATATATAAAGTTTGGCAGTTCTACCTTAATAGTTAAAGGAGTAGTAAAATTAGTGGATTACTATGGAGAATGACTAAAAATGGAATGAGTGAAAAAATAGAAGGATGAAATAGAGGAGTGCCATTATTACAAAAAACAGTGAAGTGCTGTCCTCTACCACTTCAATCCATGTACGCACTTTCATGAATCTATACTTCTGGGCAAAAAAAAAGAACTATGTCTGTATTTTCCAAAATTTTAGTAATTATTAACTGTAACACATATATTGAATAAGTATGTGGATTCTATTACACGGTCAATATGGAATTGCTTTGCCTATAGATGTCCAAATTCTTTTACTCATACTTGACTAGTCTCCCAAAGGTCAGTGGTGTTACTAAACCTCTTCGGAACCAAAATGGTGCTTTATGTTTGTTTTAGCCTGAACTTCAAATGCCATGGACACTAAAGACATTGCTGTTCATGTGTACAACCACCAGACAATACTACAGCTAAGAAATTATGCAGTTACTAACCTGCATTATGATGTACTCTGCAAACTACGAGGCCTCGGCTTGGTGCGTAGATCAGGCCTTCAGTCCTCAGCATTGCCTGATGCCATTGGCCGCGAGAGAGGACATCGCAAGCGGTGCTCGAGGAAGTGGAAGCGTGGAAAACGGGCAATTGTTCATGCTAGGCTAAAAACAAACCCTAGCTGACCGGTACTACCCTCATCCATCATTTTGTCCAACCTCTGCTCACTGGACAATAAATTGGACTACATCCGACTCCAGCGAACTACACGGTGTGAGCGCAAAGACTGCTGTGTCTTTGTTTTTACCAAAACATGGCTCAATGGCAAAGTTCCGGACTCCCATTCAGCTAGCCGGGCTAACCGTGTTTCATGCCGACAGGGATCCTGCTCTGTGCTGCAAGACTTGTGGTGGCATGTGTGTTTACATCAACATGGAATAGTTATAGTTAGTCAGACATGCTAAAACAGTTCTGAAACAGGTTAAAACCTGGCCATCAGGAACCATCTCTGCTCTTCAAGACTGTTTTGAGTGCACTGACTGGGACATGTTTAGGGAGGTTGCAGCCAATGGTGATTCTATTGACCTAAAGGAGTCCACGGCGTCAGTGACCGAGTACATCGGGGAGTGCAACGATGACATGAACGTCTCCAAGAACATCATCACATGCTCCAACCTGAAGCCGGGGATGACTACAAAAGGCGTGCTATTCTGAAGAAGAGCAGGGGACAGGGCAGTCTTAAAATCAGCAAGAGCTTATCTGTCCTGAGCCATCAGAGAACTGAAGCAAGCACATGCCCTGAGAATCCACGGCCACTTTCAGAACAGCAGAGACTCCCGGCGCACGTGGCAGGGCATCCATGCAATCACCAACTACAGGACAACACCACCTGCTTGCCTGTCTCACCATGGCTGACGTGAAGAGGACTCTACACAGAGTCAACCCACAGAAGTCTGCTGGTCCAGACAACATTCCTGGCCGAGTGCTCAGGGAGTGTGCAGAGCAGCTAGCAGATGTCTTCACTGACATCTTGCTGAGCAGTTTCATCATCCCAACGTGCCTTAAGACAACGACCTTTGTCCCTGTGCCTAAGAAGTCTACGATCTCCTGCCTCAATGACTACCATCCCGTCGTACTCACACCAATCGTGATGAAATGCTTTGAGAGGCTCGTCATGGGGTGCATCAATTCACAGCTACCATCCTCACTGGACCCCTTGCAGTTTGCATATCATCCTAACCACTCTATGGACAATGCCATCACCAGAACCCTCCATCTGGCCCTCACACATCTGGACTGTAAGAACACCTATGTACGAACGTTGTTCATAGATCTTAGTTCAGCATTCAACACAATCATTACTCACCAGCTGATTGAACCATCAGTTGTGATATAACCAACTGGACTTCATGTTGAACTGTAATGAAATTTTTCTTATATGGTTCATATTTTATGGTTCACCCAAATGAGGATGGGTTCCCCTCTTGAGCCTGGTTCCTCTCAAGGTTTCTTCCTTGTGTCAACTGAGACGGTTTTTCCTTGCCACTGTTGTCGTGGGCTTGCTCATTAGGGATGTGTAGGGGTTGTAGAAAAATTTTTAGTTTCTTCCCAAATTTAATTTTACTATGGAAAGCTGCTTTGTGACAATGTCAATTGTAAAAAGCGCTATACAAATAAAACTACAAGATCACAAATACAAACGGCTGAATTGAGCTTCCTTCGCACTTTCTTCACTTCCTTCGGGACTATGTCTCTTGGCTCTGCATAAATCCCCTGATGAGTGGGCAACCACGAAACAGGCTTGTCGGGATGTAAAAAGCGCTATACAAATAAAACTGAATTGAATTGAGAAGCTAAGCTAAACCTGCTGGGCCAGAACACCTCTCTCTGCAACTGGATTCTGGATTTCCTGAACAGCATCTCCAGCACCACCACACTGAGCACTGGACCTTTTCAGGGCTATGTGCTCAGTCCACTGCTGATCACTTTGTTGACTCACAACTGTGCAACAATGCACAGCTCCAACCACATCAAGTTTGTCGATGACATGACCATGGTGGGTCTCATCGGCAAGACGACGAGTCAGCTTACAGACAGGAGGTGCAGCAGCTAACAGCCTGGTTTAGAGCCAACAACCTGTCTCTGAATGTCGACAAGACTTTAGGAGAGCACAGAGCGACTTCCCTGCTGTTCATCGATGAATCTTCTGTGGAGATTGTCAAGAGCACCAAATTCCTTGGTGGTCATCTGGCAGAGAACCTCTCCTGGTCACTCAACACCAGCTACATTGGCAAGAAAGCCCAGCAGAGCTTATATTATTATTACTTTTATTATTATTATTATTTTGTTTGAGATTCATTATCTTGTCTTGGTGTTCTGCCTTTTATATGATATACTCCGTGGAATTTATTCAGACATTTCTTTTTTCTGATAGTTCTGTATAACGGTTTATTTGCGGGTACTTGTGTGTATTATGTCGCATTTTTCTTGGAAAGCACATTTGGTTAGTTCGCTGCCATGGAGCGCTCTGTTTTCCTAATACTAAGGTTTTTTGCACACATCTCATTTGGGGAGATGCTAGTGTGGGGGAGAGGGGTTTTGTGTTTGGAGTTTTTTCTTTTTTGTTTGTTTTACTTCTGGTTAGTTTTGTTTATTTTTATTTTGGTTTTAGTTTCTGTACTAACTTTGTCTGCCTGTCCAAGCTCTAGTCATGTTTTCTCACACCCAAGCACTTAAATTTGTAAGTTGGAACTGTAAGGGTCTTAACTCTCCGATAAACTGAAGCAAGATCCTACACCACCTTCAGCGTTTAAAAGCTCAGGTAATCTTTCTTCAAGAACCACACTGGAAACCATCCATCACTCGTAATTTCAGAAGTGAGTGGATAGAACAAACTTTTTTCTCTACATTTCACAAGAAGGCTAGAGGGGTCGCCATCTTGATACACAAATCTGTTCCTTTTACATGTGCTAATGTGATTTGTGATCCAAATGGAAGATATTTAATTGTTTTGGGTAATATGTGTGGTGTTCCAATTCTTCTAGTGAACATCTATGCTCTAAATTGGGATAATGCAGATTTTTTTATACAACTGTTTTCCAAATTGCCTGATTTGTCCTTTCACTTCCTTATTCTAGGGGGAGACTTTTTACCTATTGGTTGAATGCCGATTTGGATCGATCCTCCACAAAAGCTGGTGCATTTTTGCAATCAGCCAAAGTAATTAAAGCTTTCATGAGTGAGTTTTCAATTTCAGACCTGTGGCGTATACTTAACCCCACTGCCAAAGCATACTCCTTATTTTCTTACATACACCATACATTCACACGTATTGATTACTTCTTGATTGACAGCAGTATTATTTCCTCCACAGAGTCATGTACATATGAGGCCATCGTTATTTCTGATCACGCCCCTGTCCCCTTGAGTATACATCTGGAATACCCTGTTAATTCATATACTCCTTGCCGACTTTTCTCAGATGATAAATTTATGGAGCTAATTTCCAGTCAAATTGATGTGTTTTTAGACATCAATGGGACTCTTGATATTTCGTCATCTACATTGTGGGAAACGCTAAAGGTATACATACAGAGACAGATCATATCTTATGCAAGTTATGAGAGGAAGCATTAAAGGGAGTGTTTGAAGGAATTAATGGATCGCATCACTCAATTAGATAGTTCATATGCCATCTCACCGAATCCAGATGTGTACAAGGAACGCCTCTCTTTACGATCAGAATTTAATGTCCTGACTGCAGATGATGCAGCTGAACTACTCCTCAAGTCCAGAAGTAGTTATTTTAAACACGATGACAAAGCTGCAAGATTACTGGCTCATCAGCTAAAACAGATTTCATCTTCTCACCAGATATTACAAATTCAGACATCTTCAGGTATCGTCATGAACCCCCAAAATATTAATGATGAATTCAGGAGTTATTATTTTATTTTTTACAGGTCAGAAACTCAAATTTAAAGGACATGGACGATTCTTTCGCCACACTGATAATTCCTACGGTTTGTTCAGATCCAATGCTATTTCCACTATGCCGAGTGGTAAAAGCCCAGGTCCGGATGGTTTTCTTATTGAATTTTACAGAAAATTTTAACACATATTAATCCCTCTGTTAATGGATGTGTTTAATGAATCATTTAAATCTCGTAGTCTACCACCAACACTCAATCAAGCCTCTATTTCCTTAATTCTTAAAAAAAAAAAAGGACCCCCTTGACTGCTCTTCCTATCGCCTAATTAGTCTACTAAACGTGGATTTTAAACTTTTGTCTAAAACATTAGCCTTACGCTTGGAAGCTGTATTGCCATCTATTATATGCCCTGACCAAACTGGATTTATTAAAAATCGCCATGCCTTTTTCAGTCTCAGACGCTTGTTCAATATAATTTATCATTCCCCTCAATCATGCGTTCCACAAGTCGTAATATCTTTGGATGCGGAAAAAGCCTTTGGCAGAATGGCAGTATCTTTTTTACACTCTGGAGAAATTTGGTTTTCGCAAAAACTTTGTTTCATAGGTTAGGTCGTTATATTCATCTCCTCAAGCCTTAGTCAGGACAAATAATAATCACTCATCATACTTCCCCTCCATCGCTCTACTCGGCAAGGCTGCCCTTTGAGTCCACTTTTATTTGTGATGGCTATCGAGCCCCTTTCCATTGCATTGCGTTGTGATCCTGTTGTCAAAGGTTTTGTTAGGAATGGAGTAGAGCATCGTCTGTCTCTCTATGCAGATGACCTTCTTTTGTACATTTCTGATTTCTCTATTTCCATTCATAGAGTCACCCCGAGGATTAGAAAACAGCTTTTACAGAGACCCTTTTCTCTTAACAATCCAACCTCTGGCTACACTACAAATACTATTGTTAAAACTAGTCTTAGAATTTGGAACCAATTTTATTTAACCTGAACACACATTCAGTGTCAGCCCCTATCATCGCTAATCATGTTTTCCCCTCATCTTTAGTGGATGGTGCATTCAGGATCTGGTCTAATCTGTGCATTAAATCTTTCAAGGATTTTTATATTGATAATTCCTTTGCCTCTTTTGAACATTTTATCCAGTAAATTTGAATTGTCTAAACTTTTTTTTGATACAAATTGGACACATTCCTTAATCCATCTCCCAATTTAAAAGGCATGATCTCATATATCTACTCTTTGTTAAAACTGGTACCAGAGAACAGGCTGACCCAAATGCAAGACAGACACGACGAGATGGGTGCAAAACATGATCCTTTATTAAAGATCCGGAGATTATGAACCATGAGCATGAGAATGCCAGCGGGATTGTGGCACGACTCGGAGATAGCATACTACTCTTACGACGGCACAAGATGATCTGGCGGAGAGTCGTGGAAGGGCAAGGAGCTTTAACCCCAGGGATGTGATTAGGATCAGGTGGGGATGATCAGGGCGGGGTCGATAATAGAACCTGAGCCGTGGAATCAGGTCACCTGGAAAATAGAGAGAGAGTGAAACAGAACATGAGACAGGCATGATTATCTCCTCTGGCAGGATCTCACACTCTCGAATCTGCTCGCTTCGTTTTTCTTCAAATTCTATTAAAGCACTGTGGGGAGAGGACTTGGGAGAGGCGATCTCAGAGGAGCCTTGGGAAAATATTCTACAAATGATACACAAGTCATCTATTTGTGCAAAACATGTCTGATTCAGTTTAAAATTGTACACGGCAGTCATTTTACTAAGGTTAGACTTGCCAAAATTTTAATTTATCAAGAAATAGACCTGATTTGTGATAGGTGTCATTGATTTTCAGGATCCCATGCACACATGTTTTGGTCCTCTCCAGCTTTGCAGCCTTTTTGAGAGGAAGTTTTTGACTCCCTTTCGCAAGTACATGGAAAACCGATTTCACCTAACCCTTTGGTGGGTCTGTTTGTGATTACTCCACCAGCAACACAGTTTACATCCGCAGAATCTGATCTTATTGCTTTTACGAGTTTATTGGCCAGGCGTCTATTATTATTATTAAGGTGGAAATCTACATTTGCTCCATCACACACACTTTGGATAAGAGAAATCCTTAACTGTCTCAAATTGGGAAAAAATTCGGCACATAATAAGGGGCTCCTTGAAGAAATTTTATATTCAGTGGGAACCTTTTCTTGGTTATGTTAGACAGTTGGACCTTTCTCATCTCTCAAAACAATTCCTTAAGAAAAGTTGGATCAAAATAGCAGGCAGTAGAAAGTACACAATCTGTTTTAGGAATTTTTTTCTACCCTTGTTTATTTTTATATATGTATATATTGTTTTATTTTATTCTTCCTTCTCTGATGTTAAAGGTTGTATTGTTGAACCTGAACTCATCTGTATCAGGTATCTCCTCGTTGAGGTTGTTTCTTTTTATCTGTATTTGTTCTTTCTTTGAAAATTCAGTAAAAATATATATAAAAAAAAAAAACAACTAGTCCTAGCTCTGTGTTGTTTTTGTTGTACAAATTTGGTTTTGATCCTTGTTGTATGTTTATGTAGCACCTGGTCCTGGAGCAATGTTTCATTTCACTATGTACTGCATCAGCTATATGTGGTCAAAATGACAATAAATCTTCTTGAATTGAATTGAATTGAATGTTCTCTGTTGGGTTCAAATCTGGACTCTGTCCTGGCCAGAACAGGAGCTTGATGCTGTTCTTGTCCAGCCAAGCTTTTGTGGCCTTTGCTGTGTGGGCTGCGGCATTTATTAGTTATAAAACTAATTATTTAATGAAAATTAGCTGGTGTTCAGACAGACCATCACTATTAACTGGCAATGTTGTATTCTTGGCTGTTACATACTTCTGCCGCTATACCTACAAATATGTAATTTCATTGTTGGCTCATTTTTTTGTTGTTGTTGTCCAGGAGTGTGCCTTAAAATATGTAGGAGTAGTAGCTATTCCACAGGCCCACTTGCAAAATACATGGCCAATATAGCATGCGTCAAGTTCCTGGAGGGCTTCCCCACTACTGTTAATATTTTTGCAATACCTGGAATTGCAATTCAACCTTGGCAGCCAATAAGAGAAGGGATTCTGCATCACCCCGCCACAAGAGGAATCAAAACAGTGGCAGTAGTTTAGAAGTGGTAAACATTCAGAGATTTTAAAGGTAAGCCTATGCATAATTGGTGATGCGATTTCCAAACAAAGGCAACGATTGCATTATTAAGACAAACATGAAACTGAACCACAATTTAGGAAGATTATTCCGTTTTCATCATAAAAACTGTCCCGACAGATAGCTTACAGTCCAGTCTGAAATCATTTTTCATTAGTTTGGGGGTCCGGAACACATTAATGGGTTTTCCATTATTTCTTGTGTGGAAATTTACCTCGTTATACCTGAGCATTTTTCTTTTGAAATATTTTCAAATTCTCCGATGATTTTCATGTTTCATGCCAAAGAAACTTCCAAAAAAGGATAAGCAAAATTTCTTTAAAATGTATTTAATTTTGTACATGAATTGGGGATTTTAAGTGTATTTAGCAACAGTTGTCATGTTTTGTTGCTATGGTTACCCAGTTATTTGCATATTTACAGGGCATGTGCTTCCTGCTCACAAATGTATTCCATTTTATTTTGCAGGTGGCAAAACCGCTGTATGTGAAATTTCATAACTCTACCCCTGTTACTAAGCCAGTAAACTTATGTTCTAAGAAAGACTGGTGCAACTCGAGTGAAAAAAGTTGCCTTTTTTTGTCAATTCTAATACAATGTCAATGTATTGAAATAAACAAAGACTGTAGTCTACTCCGAACTTCAGATTGCTGTATCTCCCTTATTTATTGATTGATTTTAAAAAGTAAAAAAGCATTTTTCTCTATGCACTCTTCTCTTTTCTCAGGTCAGGTTTTTGCTACAAGACTGTTGAAAAATAGATGTTTACAGTGGGTATAGATCATAACCCCTCCTTGTCTGTGTATATGTCGTTCATGGGGATCATGCTAGTCTTAATGCTTAATTTAAAGTCAAGTCAGTTTTATTTGTATAGCGCTTTTTACAATTGAAATTGTCACAAAGCAGCTTTACATAGTAACATTAAATTAGGAAGGAGTCTAAAAATTTGCTCTACAGCCCCCTACACATCCCTAATGAGCAAGCCCGTGGCGATAGTGGCAAGGAAAAACTCCCTAAGTTGACATGAGGAAGAAATCTTGAGAGGAACCAGGCTCAGGAGGGAAAAACCCGTCCTCATTTGGGTGAAGCCATAAAATACAAACCATATAAGAAAATTTCATTACAGTAAGTAATGAAAAAGTAAGTCCTAGATAACTGCAACAAGAGAGTCTATATCACCAGCAGCGAAAAGTCATCAAGCCCATATGGGTCTTCATCAGCAGGAGCAAGGTCAAGATCATGAGAACTCCAGCCAGCATCAGCACACCAGGACCGACCACAGGACTCATAAATCAGAAGGATCAGGAGGATCAGGATCACCGACATCCACGGCATAGCATGTGTACCTGAGTGCAAAACACAGAGAGGAGGGAAGAAGGGGCGGGGGGTGTTTAGGTGTTGTTATAGCAGTGTAATGGTAAAAGAAGAGTTTATTAGTGCTGTGTGCAAGCAGGGACTCCGGCATGACTAACTATGGCAGCATAACTAAACAGAGAGAACCAGAAGGAAGACAGACATGAGGGCACCCTGTAACATTGGGCAATCAGCCATTCCACTGTCAACGGTCCTGGGTGAGCATTTGGAGTGAGGAGCGACAGCATCCCAATGCTACAGTTTACCAGAACTCTCTATGCCTGAGAACCCCCAGATCTGCTCCTTTACCCAATAAAAGTCTGTTAATAAAATGCTTGACTAAACAAGGTTTTCAGCCTAGTCTTAAAAACAGAGACTGTGTCTGAATCCCGAACATTAACTGGAAGTTTATTCCATAATTGTGGGGCTTTGTAAGA
>JAOUQZ010000024.1:24620034-24623801 GCA_028564935.1 Neosilurus hyrtlii | reverse complement strand
CTGGGGTTTTGTTTTTGGAGTTTTTTTTTTTGTTTTTGGTGGGGGGGGGTGGGGGGGGGGGGGGGGGGGGGGGGGGGGGGGGGGTGTCCACCAGGAAGAAACAGTATTGGCACTTGGGTCTCGGACGCAGCCTGATGACTATTAGCACAAAGCGGCACTGAATCACTCCATCTTGCACTTGGGGGAGATGAACCTGTAGCTGAAGGTGCTTCTCATCTGCCTCAGATTCTTACTGTGGATGGGGATGGGAGGGGTCGGTCAAGGTGCACCTGATTTTTGCGGAGCTCCTGACCGAAGATCCCCCATAGATGATCGTCCTATGTTCGTGACTCCACAGAAAACACCATAAGGCTGCCAAGTCACCATTAAAAAACTTTCATCAAGCAAAACAACACCAAATATGAGCAGAAACACGGAACAGAAACTCGTTAAACGAATAAATAAAATAACAAGGCAAGTGATGTAAACTAAGGCAGAAATCAGCGAGTGAAAACCCTTCCTTCTTTCACTCCAGACCGTCGTCTGGAAACTCAAAGCCTCGGACACCTATCATTGGCGATATCTATCGGGAGCTCTGCCTTTACGCCGTGCATAATAATCTATATAATATCCAGATTTGTTCCAACAGCAGTGCTCACCTTCCTCACCATCTTGGTAAGTCAGTTTGTTTTCACAGCTTTGACGCCGTCTCCCACCACGCCGTAGTAAATAATAGTGTGCTGGCTAGCGTGGACTGCTGGTGGTTCACTGCACATGTTGAAGAACAGGCACCTCCTGAGTGGATGAACAGTCTCCTCTGCCCTTTTCTATAGAGTGCCTCTGTGTTTTTCCCTCCAGTCCAGTTTATTATTTATGTGCATGCTCGGGAACCCGTACGAGTCCTTTATTTCTATTTATCATAGAGCTACTGGACCGTAGAACCCTGGTAATGTAGAACACTAAGAACATATGACCTTGTAGATATGGGAACACAGGACTGAGGGATTATACAGCCCTGCTAAAATAAACCCCTGGTGATGGAGATGGGAAAGCAGTGCCTTAGGAATATAGAGCCCTGCGAGCGGGGCTACCTAGAACTCTGGGAATAACAGATTAAGGTTCTGGAAACATGGAAGACCGAGAGAATGGGGGGGGCGAAGGGACATTGAATCCTGGGCGATATAGGATGGAGAGAATATTTAGGACCGTACCGTGTAAATATGGATCTCTGGAAACATGGTAAGATGGACCCTGGGAGTACAGAGCCCTACTGCGCAGGATGACTGGTAAGTAATAAGGAAATGAGGAACCGGTCCGCCATGTTCCATGTGCCAGACATCCCAATTCTTCGTTCATCGAGGATCAAGGATACACAAGAGCAGCCTTCCTGGGAAGAACTACATGCCAGCGTATAAATGCCCCGCCCATTATATGATGTCGGACACTTTTACACAGCAGGTTCAACCCTGCCATTGTCATCAGATGCAGGCGTCGCTCCGCGTGACACTCGCCTCTTTTAAAACACATTTCCTCCATTCCACGCTGCTCATATCGTTTCTTTGTGTCTCTCGATGCTTCCTCAGTGGGAGGGACTAAGACACAAGCATGAGACGGAGGTGAGAGAAAGGAGGATGTGATTTAAGGGTTGTGAGAAGCGCTCTTGTGTGAAAACGCAGAGCTTTGAGAATCGCAGGTTCAGCTCTTGCAATTCGCAAAAGGTGTTTTTAAAATAGATTTTCTGATTCTCATAAACTGAAATAAAATGTGAGTTGGTTGGAGTGGTGTATAAAGTGCAGAATCGGCAGGTTTGTGTGTTTAACACACAAACACACATCTTCAGTCACCGTGCAACACAGCAAGGTGCGCTAATGCAGAAAACGTGGAGCACAAACACCCACGCTTAACACTGCTCACAGCTCACAGCAGTCCGTCGACTCGGCTGCAGCGAAATACAGGAGAGAGAGCGAGACAGGGAGAGAGAGAGAGAGAGAGAGAGAGAGAGAGAAGTGCTGAGGTAAGGTCTCTCAAAAATAACTGGGAGTGTATGGTGCTGTGTTGCAAGTGGCCGCCGTCCCTCTGCACCACTCCCAACGTTTACACGCATGTGGAAACGCCTGAGCGACGGCCTGATTAATGACTTCCACTCCGCACGGCAGCGCTCGAGCATATCAACATGCTTAGCACTCCAACGTGGCAATTAATTGTTTGCTAAGAGCCGGGCTGTGTTTGTATGCAGAGGCAGTGGGGAATCAGTGATATTGATCAGGAGGTTGTCGGATCAAATCCAAGTACCGCCACAGAACCGCCGCTGGGCCTTTACAGCAATTCCGCAGTACACTTCTCCGGTTCTGTAGTAATGCGTGTAATTCCACTGGAGATGGACAGATTTATTTGGGATCCACCTGTATGATCATTTATAAAAAGTTCAGGAAAATGTTCCGAACCTGCTCGTTCTTCGGATTACTACAGTTCTAGATCTGAAGGTTAAAGCCGGGGATGGAAGCCTTTTATCTGTACAAACAAACTGTTATACTGGTTGAAATGGTCTTTAAACCCAGACAGCAATCAATAAATTATATTATCAGGGAAAATAAATCTGTGTTCGTGGCCACTGTAATCCTGTAAACCTGCCGACCAATCACTGCCTTGCGGTCTAATGGGAAATATCCAATCCAGTGCTTCAGTGTCTTCCTGCATGCGTGACCCTTCCGTGCACTCAGCGTGGGTGTGGAGGGGGGCATGGCTTTGGAAGAAGCTCCGAGGGCGGGGGAAGGTTTAGCCGGAGCCTGAAAAGATGCAACTTTCAAATTTTGCTAGTCGGTCATGAAATTTAAAGCAGGCCACCACCATCAGGGTGTCAAGACGATGTCACTGCCATCCAACTTGGATGGGACCGCACTGAACCGTCATCAGAACCACCCCAATGTGAAGCCTGTTTAAGTTTTTGACCACGGGAAGGTCATATGTCCACCATTACGGACAGATAGTTTCGAAGCCATCTTCCCAAACAGCACTTGTAGAACCCATGTTGGAAGAAAGTGGCTGAAAAATGGGTCATATGGGATTGTCCATGGATTCCATTGTGGCCCCGTGTCAAGTGCCCACATGTGAATGTGGGCCCCACCTGAGATGCCTGGTTTATGTGGGCACCAAATGGGTATGGGCCGAAAATGGGCATCCTAACTGTGGCTCATTTGGGTCAACTGAATGTGTCCTACTCCGGCAAACCCAGATGGGCCCCTGTGTCGGTCCTAGTTTGGTTAGTAATGGGAAATGGATGACATGGAGCTACTCTGGAACCTGTGGAAAATCCCAAGTGGGACCCATTTTTCAGCCACTTACTACCCACTTGGGTTCCACATATAAGTGCCGACTGGGTTGGATCTAAAACACACCTGTGGGGTGATTGCTCAGTGTGAACATGCAAATTCACTCGCATGGCTGAGATTCGAACCCAGAACCTTTTCATTATGAGGTATGAGGTATGACTGTGCTACCTACTTGGTCATAGATGGTGTAATCTTCTCCCGTTACCTCTCATTAAAGGAGATGTTACAGAGAATAATACAGCAGGGAAGGAAGTAGCGGAGATTCTTAGAGCGCCTGGTGAGTGCATGTCGCTAGTACTGCTAGCTTGGTTTTTTTTTAGCGAAATTTCATATGAGAACAAAACAACACCCTGTACAAGTGATAAACTAGTTTAACTGGCATGTTGTCCAGCACAGAAACTAAACGATGCTGCATCTGAAAACCGGATTAAACCGGATTAAACCGGAGCACGCTGCTTC
>JAOUQZ010000024.1:24612534-24617534 GCA_028564935.1 Neosilurus hyrtlii | reverse complement strand
ATTACGGATATCAAATTTAAACACTAAGTAAAGTGGCGTAATGAGGGATCGGTTTAAACGCTGCAGCAGAAGCGCAGGGAGGAAAAACTGCTTCGATTTTCCACAGATATTAAAAAAAAACGACTATAAAAGAAATATTGCTTTCTTTTTTCTTCGCCTAATTATTATTCTTATTATTATTATCATTATTCACACCCATCAACACACAGACACATATGACCACCACCAAACAAGAATGCATGAATACATGTTTCCCCTCTGTGACGTGTTGCTGCTGCCACCCACATCTTTATGAACTGCTGCACACACGCATTCAGGGGCAGTCTAACACCCTCGGCGTGAAAGGCGCTATCCACCCTTTTGTACGAATGAGCTCACAGACACGCATGTTTGGCTGGAGATCGCTGTAAGCGACAGAGAGCTGAACGTGTGCCTTCAGTGAGAGCTCGACCAATCAGCTCTCATGGGCTCCCAGTCATGGATGGCTGCGGCATCAACCCGGATTCAAACCTGTGATCTCCAGGATTATAGTCACGCACCTTGTCGATTCGCCACTCGAGAGCCCATTTGCCACTCGAGAGCCCATGTGCCACTCAGGAGCTCGCTTACTTTGAAAGAAATTAGGATTTTGTAGTATCTTCAAGTCTGACTAAAGTATTTAATCCTCAATAAACTCTAAAAAAATATTCGACCTTCATTATCAGATTAATTATTTTACAGTAATGTAGAGGTCAGAACCCCTAATCACTACCCCTAACCCCTACATATTCACCCTAACCTTAAGAAGTGTATTATTTTACACAGTATTCTTGTTCTCCTAAATTTTCTTCTTGCACTTTAGTCTGAAAATAATTCAGGCGTTTACGATCTCTGCTAAGTGTAAATGTATTTTTATCCTGTGAATATTTTATATCCGTGTGCACGGAGGCGGGATGATGTAGGGAAATACAGAGCAGTGCAACTCCAACACAAAGAAACCTTCATTTATTAAGAAAGCACATGCCAGATTATGATTTATGATAATCACGAAAACTGATTCATAATTTATGAATGTAAATGCTACATTTAGTGCAAACTTTAATAAGATATTCCACTGCGGAGGGAACGCTGCTGCACGTCCGACTGTTCCGACTGTTCCGCAACAATTTACTGCGAATTATCATCACTATGTTTCATTACAAGTCCCAAAATCTTACAAACTCTCACTAACACACCCTCATTAACTCCTTCACACTCCTGCTAATTCCTACACACTTCCACTAACTCCTACACACACTCATTAACTCCTACACACGACCACTAACTCCTACACACACTCATTAACTCCTACACACGACCACTAACTCCTACACACGACCACTAACTCCTACACACTCCTGCTAATTCCTACACACTTCCACTAACTCCTACACACACTCATTAACTCCTACACACGACCACTAACTCCTACACACACTCATTAACTCCTACACACGACCACTAACTCCTACACACGACCACTAACTCCTACACACTCCTGCTAATTCCTACACACTTCCACTAACTCCTACACACACTCATTAACTCCTACACACTCCCACTAACTCCTACACACTTCCCGTAACTCCTACACACACTCATTAACTCCTACACATGACCACTAACTCCTACACACGACCACTAACTCCTACACACTTCCCCTAACTCCTACTCCCTCTCATTAACTCCTACACACTTCCACTAACTCCTACACACTCCCACTAACTCCTACACACGACCACTAACTCCTACACACTTCCCCTAACTCCTACTCCCTCTCATTAACTCCTACACATGACCACTAACTCCTACACATGACCACTAGCTCCTACACTCTCCCACTAACTCCTACACACGACCACTAACTCCTACACTCTCCCACAAACTCCTACATACGACCACTAACTCCTACTCTCTCCCACTGACTCCTACACACTTCCCCTAACTCCTACTCCCTCTCATTAACTCCTACACACGACCACTAACTCCTACACACTCCCCCTAACTCCTACTCCCTCTCATTAACTCCTACACACGACCACTAACTCCTACACTCTCCCACTAACTCCTACACACGACCACTAACTCCTACTCTCTCCCACTAGCTTCTACACTTTCCCACTAACACCTACACTCTCCCACTAACTCCTACACTCTCCCACTAACTCCTACACTCTCCCACTAACTCCTACACACGACCACTAACTCCTACACACGACCACTAACTCCTACACTCTCCCACTAGCTTCTACACTCTCCCACTAACTCCTACACTCTCCCACTAACTCCTACACTCTCCCACTAACTCCTACACACGACCACTGACTCCTACACACTTCCCCTAACTCCTTGTCCCTCTCATTAACTCCTACACACGACCACTAACTCCCACACCATTTCTCTAACACCCTTGTCACCTAAACACTTATTTAAAGTTGTTATTCATACCTCCTAATCCTTATCCCTTTCCTCTACACCCAACTACTAAGCTTACCCACCTTGCACCATACCCTTGCCCCCTACACCATACCCCCAAACTGACCCCTAGCTGTTAATCCTCTAGTCTTTTCCCATAGCCCCTGTACATCGGTAACTCAGGGGTAACTCAGGGGTAACTCAGGGGTAACTCAGGGGTAACTCAGGGGTAACTCAGTGGTAACTCAGGGTAATAAATAAATAAAACCTGTTAAATTGATTTTTATTTGTATTTTTCTCCCCAGTTGTATAAACACCATTCTTCTCTTGAATATTCTCTCGTTTATATTTGTTCAGATTTCTTCAATAAAATGTCTGTAAAAATCACATCAGTTTAGAGTAAAAGGGACGATCTGTAGGATTTAAGCGGTACACAGAGAGTGACGATCTGTAATAAAAAGCTCCTGGTGTAATACCTGCGCTGTCATATCTGAGCTACATCACGCTCAGCGCCGTGAAAAGAGAAGTGGGATCTGCTGAAATGAGAGATTTCTCCGAGTGTAACATCATATTTCTGGGGTATTTTTGGAACCCAGACGCTGTTAGATTGATGAAGAGAATCACAGGAAGTGTTTGTTCTGTCTGATCCTCTGAGCTTCCTCTCAGTGTCACTGTTCAACAATTAAACAGGTTTCGTTCGTTTAAAAGCCGTTTCAGGCTCGTCAGGTTTTAATTACACTCTCAGAATTATTTACAGATATTTTTATTCAGACCGGTTCACTTTAAATTAAATCACACGCCCTTATATATAGTCATTTAAATATTATTCATTCTTATTAATATTTATGTCATTGTTTAAATATTAATCAGTGGTGTACCTTTTGTTATTTTAGTCTTTGAGAAAAAAGTAGAAAGTGTATTTCTACTGTACTTGTACTATACATATTTGTATAGTAGTTTTGTTTACGTATGTTGTTTACTTCTTTAATTAATTTTATGTAAAATGGGTTTTATTTGTGTTCTTTTTGCCATCCTGTTGAAGGGGTGTTACTTTTGTGTTTCCAGGTGAGGGAGGTGTGGCTTCAGTGTGTGTCCTGTTAGAGGAGGCGTGGCCTCTGTGCCTGTCCTGTTGAAGGAGGCGTGGCCTCTGTGCCTGTCCTGTTAGAGGAGGCGTGGCCTCTGTGCCTGTCCTGTTAAAGGAGGTGTGGCCTCTGTGCCTGTCCTGTTGGAGGAGAAGTTGTCTCTGTGCCTGTCCTGTTGAAGGAGGCGTGGCCTCTGTGCCTGTCCATTTGGAGGAGACGTTGTCTCTGTGCCTGTCCTGTTGAAGGAGGCGTGGCCTCTGTGCCTGTCCTGTTGGAGGAGACGTTGTCTCTGTACCTGTCCTGTTAGAAGAGGCGTGGCCTCTGTGCCTGTCCTGTTGAAGGAGGCGTGGCCTCTGTGCCTGTCCTGTTGGAGGAGGTGTTGTCTCTGTGCCTGTCCTGAAACACCCTCGCCCTGGACTCGAACCCAGGACAGGTTGCTGTGAGACGTGCAGGATGTGCTGACCACTACACCACCGTGCCGCACCGATATTCATTGCAGTGAAGTTTGTTCTCCTTAAGAAGATCTGTTTTTATTTCCTTTGCTCTTTAAACATCCTTCTTTCTGTGTCTTCGCCTGCAGGGCATTTTAGTTTAAAGATTTCTCGTTGAGTGGCATAAATGGAGGCTGAACGAAGATACAGAGCAAAAAATAAAAAGGCCTTTTCTTCCGTGGCTGTCTGCACGTCTTTAAGTCGTTGTGCATTTCGTTCACGTGACGATGCCCCAGAGCACGCACATCTGAGGTTTAAAGGGATTTTACTCGCCGCGTTTGCATCATATGTCAGGAAAGAAACGTTTTTCATTTCATTGGCTGAATGAAATCTGCAGGATTCATACATGAATAGTGCATGTGGGGGTGTGTTTGTGTGTGTCGAGTACTTATGCAGCAGCCCTTTTGGTCATGACGCATCACGCAGCCTACTTTGTGAGACGTCTTAAATGCACATACGCACGTGTGCGTGTGTGTGTCTGTGTGTGCGTGTGTGTGTGTGCATGTTAATGAGAGGAAGATGGAGGAAGGAGAGGGGGAAGGCAGAATGGGATGGATACAGCTGGAGTGAGAGAGAGAAAGGGAGAGTTTGGTGAAAAGGTAACCATGGTAACTCTCTTTGCTAAGGTCTGAATCGACAGAGAGGAGAGCAGGAGAGAGAGAGAGATAGAGAGAGCGAGCGAGCGAGAGAGAGAGAGAGAGAGAGAGAGAGAGAGAGAGAGAGAGAGGGCCAGGGAGGGGTGAGGCAAAGGATATGGCAGAGAAGAGAGAGAGAGAATTCTGGTGCAGAGTCCAGGCTAAAGGGTTAATGTGTGTCAGTGCAGCAGGTTAATCTTTCATCAAACGCAGAGGGCAGTGCAGTATTTACACACTAACCGAACCCTGAGGAATACACACGGACACGGAGAGAGAGAGAGAGAGAGAGAGAGCAAGAGAGAGAGAGAGAGAGAGAGAGAGAGAGAGAGAAGGAGAGAGAGAGAGAGAGAGAGCAAGAG
>JAOUQZ010000024.1:24577947-24595147 GCA_028564935.1 Neosilurus hyrtlii | reverse complement strand
TGTGTGTGTGTGTGTGTGTGTGTGTGTGTGTGTGTGTGTGTGTGTGTGTGTGTGTGTGTGTGTCTGTGTGTGTGTGGCACCTAAGAAGTTGAGTTTGGCTGAAATGGAGAGCGCATAGCCATCAGGGACGAAGGTGTAATCGCCGGCGTCCTCCGGTTTCACTTCGTCAATCGTCAACTTGTGGATCCTGAGTGATCAAACAGATCAAGACGTTCTTTAGGAAGTTCTAGATCTGCTATCCCTATTCTCTAAACAGACTGCTCTGTCCCACAGTGAGGACGTGTCCCAATCCTCACCACATTCACTACATTGGCTACATATCCATTTCTTTTCTATTCATTTATTCAGTGCCTGGAGGAAACCCACACGAGCACGGGGAGAACATGCAAACTCCACACAGAAACGGCCTCGCTGACCCCGGGCCTAGAACCCAAGTCCTTGTTTTGAGGCGGACGTGTTAACCACTTCGTGTGTGTTCATGGTTTACCTTCCGATGTGTGTCATTTTGATGCGGTTATTCGGGATGACCTCCACGCCATCCTTAAACCACTTCCCCGTGACCTTCTCATCAGAAACCTCGCATTTAAAAACAGCCTGTTCAGCAGCCTTTACCGTCAGGTCGGCGAAACTCTGCAGCACCTCCAGCTCCTTATCTGAAATAGAGTAATAAACAACTTTAAACACCATCCAGGATTTATTTTATAACCAGATGCTTAACAGTTTCCTACATTACCCATGATGCCATTGACCCATCTGCTGATAGCAGCAAAGTGGGATTCATGGGTGCATCCCAAAACCATTTTCTTATAGTCTCCTCGCTCCTCGACCCCTGCTTTAACTGAAAGTTTTTCTGGTCTGCCATCTTTTCTCGCCATCCCATTTCTCTTATTTGTGCATCGAGGAGAGAGGATACAGGAGAGCAGCCCTTCTGGAAGAGCTGCACACCAATAAATATCCCGTCCCTTACGTGTTTTCTTTAAGTCTCGTCCTAACCAGTCAGACGCTTTGGTCTCTTGTCTTACATTACAGTTCCTCTTTTGGTTTTGGTTGCCAGTTCCCAATAAACTCCTCATCCACAACTGTGTCTGTTACCATCTCCTACCTGTGACTCTTAAACTACTGCTATCTACTGGATTTTAGGATGTGTGACCTATTGAGCAAGAGATCCACCCTGTGACTTGAAGAGTTCTTCCATGGCAGATGCTACAACCTTCTACCAAGTCTCATGGAAATCGGACTGGAAGGTTTGTGTAAAACCCCCCACCCACCCACCCACCCAAACAACCAAAGAAGTGTATAGAAGTGATTAAGCAAATCGTATTAGCGATACCTTCAACTTCCAGCTCTCCCTTTGACTCCCCCCCGCTGGTGTAGACATGGTACATTCCGATGTCCTCCTTGGTGGCTTCGTTGATGATCAGCCAGTGTTTCTTTCCTTCCTTCTTAATTCGATATTTTCCATCCCGACTCAACTCTACTCCATCCTTCATCCTTAAAAAGATGTAAAGAGA
Organism: Neosilurus hyrtlii; assembly: GCA_028564935.1. NCBI lineage: Eukaryota > Metazoa > Chordata > Actinopteri > Siluriformes > Plotosidae > Neosilurus > Neosilurus hyrtlii. Next base: position 24,593,636 of record JAOUQZ010000024.1, on the reverse strand, counting down.
AGTAAAAATAAAAAACAAAAACACTGGCTGGGTTCCGAGAGACACATAGAAGAAAACAATGTCTGGTAGAGTAAGAAGGTCCTGGGTTCGAGCGACATGCATGGCAAGGGTGTCTGTTGGTCCTGCGGTGTTCTGGTGAGCTATTCAGGGAGTACCTGCCTCACCGCACCCAAGCAAGGTTTAAAAACAAATTCTCACCACTTAACGTTTGCCCCTTCCTCGGACACTTCCACCTCGAACTCCACTTTCTCCCCCACCACAACATGGACGTCATCCAGTAGTTTGGTGATGGTGACCGGAGGCTCTGCACACAAACACAAACCCACACACACACACACACACACACACACACACACACACACACACACACACACACACACACACTAATCAGTGAGAATTAAAACAAAGTTTTACAGAATGTACATCGATGGTTTGATGACTCACCTTGAACAAAGACCTCGGTGAAGCACTTTTCCTCCCCGACCACACACTCATACGCAGCGTCGTCCGACAGCGTGCACTTGTTGATGGTGAGTTTTCGGACCCCGCCGATGCTCTCAAACACGTACCTGCAGGGGAAAATGAGACTCTAACACCTGTCTGAAAAAACAACATTTGATATTCATAACACACACACACACACACACACACAAACACACACAAACACACACACACACTGACTTTGCTGAAGGTTTGATCTCCTGCCCATTTTTCAGCCACTTGACCTGCTGGCTAGGATCCGCCAACTCCACAGACAGCTGGATCTTCTTCCCTTTTTCCACTGAGTATGCAGGGTCCAACCTTTTTAGGAAGGCTGGGACACACACACACACACACACACACACACACACACACACACACACACACACACACACACACACAAACTCTCAAATAAAACAAAAGGAAACACAGGAAGCCTGAGACCCGTACACGAAATTTGGTGATCCTATGTCATTTCTTTCCAAAGTTATCACCCTAACAATAAGGGTAGGTGGAACCGTATTTTAATTTCGGTTTGTGTGTTTGTTTGCAGGATTATGCAAAAAGTGTCATGTCGCAAACTTTCGCAAACTTCCATGAAATCTCTATCAGAGACAGGACTTTGCACAAAGAGGACTCGGTGAAAATTTGGACATGACTAGGATCAAATTCTGGATCCAAGCCTTTTTAAATTTTTTTTTAGAGGTGTAGTATTACAGCAGGCCCAGCAGAGGGTGTTGTGTACTTTCTTACTTTCTGTAATTCTTTCGACTGGGTGGAGGTTTGCGCTCTCTGAGTGTTTTGATTTTAAGAAGCCACCAGCACCTGTATCACACCCCTGCATCAATTAAGCAACCATCTAACCTACTGTTGTTTTTGCTGTTACTGTGTCGCTGCCACTGCACGTTCGGTGAAGACATTCTGTGACACACTGGACCTTAGCACTGAGAAAAGGGGCGTGGCTAGGAAGCGTATGAAGCCACATGGTCTGTTTTCTGCAGTTTAGTAAATCAGCATTACCTCATTTCTCACTGTGTTATCGTTGTGTTAAGGTTCTAGGATATACTAGGAATGTGTGTGTGTGTGTATGTGTGTGTGTTTGTGTGTGAGTGTGTGTGTGTGTGTGTGTGTGTGTGTGTGTGTGTGTGTGTGTGTGTGTGTGTGAGTGCACTCACCATCACTTTTTTTAGGCTCCACCTTCTTCATCTTCTTCAGTCTCTTTAGCATTCCCCGCAGGTCGGTGATCCCGTACTGGAAGGCGATCTTCTCGTAGTCGCAGGGTTTTGCGGCCTTTAGAATCTCCCACACATCTACTTCCTCCTCAGGCTCCTCCTTCTGCTTCCGCTCTCTAACAAACAAACAGACAGACAAACAAACATGTTTACATATAAATTCTACCACGTTTCATTTCTGTTTTGAGGAATACAGAGGTGCAAGCAATAACATTTCAAGCCATGAGCTGAAGAAACCATCGCAGTTTATGAATTTATCAGTAATGCAGGGGAACTCCTGACCTTTTCTTCAGGAGGCCACTGAAATCCAGATCACCAGCATCCTCTCCTGCGTCTCCCCTGCAGGTGGAACATAAATACATACATGTACATGAATTTATACAGTAGAATGATGAATACTGTTTTATTTCTGCATTAACATGATTTCATTATGCCCATTTATTAGTGTTTTTCATGGCCATGCTACTCCAAAATTTACGGTAGTTTGCTTATTTATGTAGTGTTTGCAGTAGATGTGCTACTCCAGCATTTACGGTACTTTGTTTATTTATTCAGATTGTTTACTGTAGTCATGCTTCTCCAGCATTTGTGGTAGTTTGCACGTGTATCTACTGTTTACTAGAGCATTTACGGTAGTGTGCTTATTTATTTGGTGTTTACTGTAGATGTGCTACTCTGGCATGTTTGCAAATGTATCTAGTGTCTACTCACGTATTCGCGGTAGTTTGTTATTTAGTGTATTCATTGTGGATGTTTTACTCCAGTATTTACAGTAATAGCCCAGTTATTTATTCAGTGGTTACTGTTAGTGTTTACTGTAATTGAGCTACTCCAGTATTTACGTTAGTTTGCTTATTTATTCGTTGTGCTTACTGTTGACGTTCTTCTCCAGCACTTATCTTATCTAAGAATACCTACTCCAGCATTTACGGTAGTCTGCTTATTTATTCAGTGTGTTCCAAGTAGATGTGCTACTTGAGTGTTTACGGTAGCTCACCTGTTTATTTACTGTTGATGGTTGAATACTAATCCAGTATTTATGGTATTTAGCCTGTTTTAATGTGTTATTCCAATATTTACTGTGCTGTTCGAGTCCCGGCCTCGGCGTCTCTTTGTGGCGTTTACATGTTCTCCCCGTGCTTGCGTGGGTTTCCTCCAGGAACTCTGGTTTCCTCCCACAGTCCAAAAGCATGCACGTTAGGCTGATAGGCTGTGCCAAATCGTCCCTAGGTGTGAGAATGAAAGGTGTTGCCCTGCAATGGTCTGGTTGATGGGCGTCAGCATCCCCATGACCTTAATTAGTATTAAGTCGCTTAGAAAATGAATGAATGAATGAATGAATGAATGAATGAATGAACACTCGGATCAGTTTGGTGTAAATATAACAACGAAAACACTGTAACCTTATTAGTGGAAACGAATGTTATCGTAGTAAACACACACAGAGACTCACGATCGTTTGAAGGCCTCCAGAATGTTGGCTTGCTGAACCTCTTTTACAGCTAAAAGACAAAATAAAGCAAAACTTGATGATGATGATGATGATGATGATGATGATGATGATGATGAAATCCAACCAGCTGACTGTGAACACGTTCTGTCTTCACCAGATGTGTGATGTACTGAGTTTATTTAATGAACTCGCTGGGAGTTTTTTTCATACCTTCCACAGTGACCTCGAACGTGCAGCTGTCGCATTTGTCCTTGGACGTGACCTCACAGCGATAACCTCCTGCATCTCCCTCAACGACCTTCACGATGGTCATCTCGTACGTGTAAATCTGCCGTAGACACAGGATGTGAAAGTGATTTTTTTTTCCATTTTAACTGACTGCGTGTGTCTTTCACGTGTTTCGTGTGAGAGTATTTTATGTTATAGTAAAAACATTTTGTGAAAGTGAGACCATCTTCAGTGGATGTGAGAGGAGATTCGCTCCTTCATTTATTCATTAATTCATTCATTCATCAGCCCATCCCAGGGCCAACGCATACACAGCGATTCACACTCACACCAAGGGGCAATTTGGGACAGCCAGTTAGCCTAATCTGCATGTCTTTGGACTGCTGGAGGAAACCGGAGTACCCAGAGGAAATCCAGACATTAACAGAGAGAACTTGAACCCAGCACCTTCATGCTGTGAAGCAGACATGCTAACCACTACACCACTATACCCCCTGAGGACAAAAACAGTTCATGTGCCAGCGTGGGTTTCCTGCAGGTACTCCGCCTCCTCCCACAGTCCAAAGACGTGCACAGTAGGCTAACTGGCTGTTCCGACTTGCCCCTAGGTGTGGGTGTGAGTGTGACTGGTTGTGGGTGTGTTGGCCAATGGACTGACAAGATGTTCATGGTGTACCCCGCCTTCACACAGAATCGGCTGAGATAGGCTCCAGCCTCCCTGCGACCCTAATCCGATTAAATGAATGAATGAATGAAGTGCAACACGCAGGTGTTTTCTTACAGGTAAAAGCGTGTTCTGTTTATAACGAAATTCTGGGTGAAGGTGGAACATTCATGGACTTTGTAGAACCCCTCTTTCCGAAAACCCCTCACACACCTTGGTGTTCCTGTCGTAGGTTTCTTTAAACTGCAGGTGTTTGCCAGCTTTGCTGCCCAGGTCCAACCACTTCCCTTTGAGCCACTTCAACACTGGTTTCCTCAGAAGATTCGATGAGTCCACCTTGGCCACGAACGTTATGTTGGAACCTGTGGCCAATATCGAGCCATTTTAAGAATCAAATCACCTTCAAATCAAATCAAATCATTTACTATGTAACTCTGTATACTGTCCACGACCTCTGACCTTTGGTTGCCGTGGCGCTCTGGGGCATCTCCACAATGAGTCCGGATACCGCCGACATCTGTCGCTCCTCCCCAGGCACATGTTCTGAAGGTGAAGTAGAAAGAAATCAACCAATCAGAGAGCTCTAAATTTATAAGGCAGGACAGTCCAGGAGGGACGATGCCTTCCGGTCAGTTCTATAACAACCAGGAAGCCTTTTCAAACAAATAGCCTCTCATTTCCGTTTCTACTGATATCACGCTGAACACCACAGCGCTGTCGACTTCTGGATTCTGATTGGTCAGGAAGTGCTGATTAAGTTTCTACACCAGCAGCTCTGACAGTAGGGCAGCTTCCCATCACAGGCTTATATCAAACCACTTGTTCCTCGTGTTTTAGAAATATAATGGTTTAAAAATGTGTGAGGACTTGTTTATTTACCAGGTATGATATGGAAGGAGTCTCCAGTGTCAGAGCTCTGTATAACTATTAATTAAACTATTAAAGGATTTTCTTATTAACATCACAAGAGGAAAGAAATACATGCTATATCTGCCATAGGATGTGAAAGACACTCATTCTTTCTCATAGATTAAAAATAATAATAATAATAATAATAATAATAATAATAATAATAATAATTTTCCCATGTATATGTCATAGACAAATACATGCTAAAGGCAGTTGTGTGTCTTACCATCCTCTGGCAACTCTGCATCAAGGAGAATGAGAGAGAGAGAGAGAGAGAGAGAGAGAGAGAGAGTGAGGAAATACATTAGCGAGTAATGAAGTGAGTCAAAGATAGTAGAGCCTTTTGAACATATGACCTTCTAGAATTACATTTACACACACTTACACTCAGACTCCTGCGTCCTGTCCAATAAAGATTTCAAAATGAAGACGTATCAGTTGGCAAAACTGTTTTTCGAACCACAGACTGTTTGGTAGTCTTAGAAGTTGCAGCTGGTTTGGATAGATAGAAAGATATACCAAGGTAACCTGATCTAAGCAATAAAACATTGAAATTTATTTCCTACACACTGTAGAACCAGGACAGAGATGTGTGGTTACACTTTTATTAATACTTTTGAAACTGAGGGTAGTCCCTGTGGGTAGCTTTGAAAGCAGATTTTTTTTTACCCCTTCTTGATGACACAGGACTTCAGGAACTGTTGACAGCTGCTCAACACTTTGTGGTTGGCGTTACCTCAGTCTCCTCTTCATGGCGTGCCATACATTTTCAACAGGAGACAGATCTGGACCAGACAAGTGCACAAGCTCTGCGTCTACAAAGCTTCATCCAGGCTCACATAGGCTCGATCCTAACCATAACCCAGCCCCTATACTCTGTATGTCTCTTTCTCCACCCAGATTCACTCCTGAAGGTTGCAGCATGACAACCTGGGAATTACGCCTGGCATTGGCTCATAGATAAAACCATGGGCTTTCTGGGAAAAGACGTGACATTCATGGCAATATATCCATCCATCCATCCATCCATCCATCCATCCATCATCTATACTGGGTTACAGGTACTGGACTTTAGGCATCCTGAACAGGTCACCAGTCTAACACACATGATCTAACACACATGGGCAATTTAGAGTAGCCAGTTGATAGTGTTGACTGTAGGAGGAAACCAGAGTACCCAGAGGAATCCCACAGAGGCACTGGAAGAATGTACAGGATCCAGACAGAAATGCTTCAGTAGCAATAGGGTTTAAACCCAGAAGTGTTTTGCCTGTGAAGTGACACTAATAACCACCATAAGAGCCACCAGTAAAGTCCCAGTATGCACCTCTGCATCAATGGTTCCTTCACACCTCTGCAAGTTGCCCAGATACTGGCATTTGAACCTTTCAGGGGTACATTTATATTTACATTTATGACATTTACAAACATCCTTATCCAGAGCGACTTACATTTATCATTGCTATACAACTGAGCAAGTGAGGGTTAGAAGCCTTTCTCAATCCTGTGATCAGTAATCCAAAGCCATAACCACTGAGCCACCACTGCGTTCAGTCTGGTTACCATAACAGTCTGGTTTCATCTTTGGCATGTAGGAATGTGGAACCTGAACAGGGCAAACGGTTCCACTGCCTCTCGGTCTGACTGAGATGAGCTCAGGCCAACAGAACCTGGTGGTGTTTCTTCATAGAACCCATGCAAGGTTTTCTCCTGGTTAATAGTTTCAGGTTGCATCTTGACGCAGTGGAGGAAGTGACAACAGTTTTCCAAAGTCCTCCCAAGTCCATGTGACTATATTTATCACAGTGGAACGAAGGTTTCTCCTGCAGTGGCATTCTTGGATTCGAAGGTCACGCACATTCACCAGTGCCTGTTTCCGCCCTCGCCGGAGATTTTTCCAGATTGCCTGAATCTTTTCACGGTATAATGTTCTGTGAGTGGTGAAGGATGTACAATCCATTGTAGTCTTGTGTTGAGAAATGAAGTAGCACAGTGGTTTAGCACGTCCACCCCATAGCAAGGGGTAGGCTTTGTGAATTCACACTCACACCGAGGGCAATTTGAAACAACCAAGTAGCCTAATGTGCATCTTTTGCATGTGGAAGGAAACTGGAGTACACGGAGGAAACCAACGCAAGCAGGCAGAGGACATGCAAACTCCACACAGAAACACCCTCGCCGAGCCCGGGACTCGAACCCAGGAGCCATTTTGCTTTGAGGCGGATATGCTAACCACTACACCACCATGTCACCTTGTTTCAAACATGATATGAGGTTCTCTAATCTACCTGAACGCCTTTACCACCTTCTGTCAGGTTACAACCACAAACAGAAATGTATTTTTTGGGGATTTTATGTGACTGACCAACACAAAGTGGTGCATAATTGTGAACTGGAGGTAAAATGATAAATGATTTTCAACATTTTTTATAAAAATCTGAAAAGTGTGGAGTGCATTTGCATTCAAAGCTCGTACAGGCTGCCACCTATTCGCCACTACACCAACCTCTCCAGAGCTCTCCTCTCAGATCTCAGACATCCTACTCTATAATTAGAGAAAGTGTTGTTCTTGTGAGTCTTCTCGGGGAACAGTGTATCTCTACCGAGTTGTATGATGTCCTTTCATTGCATCTCCAGGAACGGTGTCTTCTCCGAGGTGTCATCTCTCAGGTCTGTTTAGCTCACCATGTTCTATCCTAACAGAGTTGTTGTGTCATATTTATATGTTTGTGCTTGGTTGATCTTAAAAAAAAAAAAAAAAAAAAAAAAAAAGGGGGGGGGGGTCACTGGAAATGATTCCAATTATGTTGAAACGTGAAAATCAGCACTCAGAGACATGAGATACTGCTATCATATCACCGGGGAAAAAATGTGGTACTCTGATGACACCATACACTACATTTCACCCTCATTGCTCATTGCCCTGCTTGGATTGCAGGGAGGCTGGAACCTGTCCCAGCTGACTCTGGGAAAAGGCAAGGTACACCCTAAACTGCTCACTAATCCATCTCAGGGTCAACACACACGGCCATTCATACTCACGCCTAGGGGCGATTTGGAGCAGCCAATTAGCTCAGTGTGCATGTCTTTGGACTGTAGGAGGAAACCGGAGTACCTGGAGGAAACCCATGCAAGCACAGGGAGAATATGCACAACTTCACCCAGAAATGTCCTCGCCAAGCCTGGGACACAGACCCAGCACCTTCTTGCTGTGATGTGCTCACCACTACACCACTGTGCCGTCCTGCATTAACTCAATTTCTGACCTTTTTTTTCTTTCTTTTGACTCATGACCATTAAACCCCTGGGGTCAGTATGATTTTGTGAAGTGTGAACACTGATTGTGAACCCAAAAATCTTTGGTCCTTCTTAAAAATGGTGGTTACCGTGGATACAGTTTTCTACAGGACTTGCTTTGCTAAAACTCCTCATCTTTAAAATGGGATCAAATCTATGTTTGATGCATGATGGCATCCAAAAAAGTGGTTTCCTTCACCCCTTGGATGTTAGCACCACAGGAACAGACCAAGAAGAACCAAACTATGATGTATGCAACAAATGGAGTTCTGCACTCAAACCGTGGGTCTAAGGATATTCTATAAACCTTCAACCATCAGCCCCGACCTCAGATCAGCTCGGAATCGATCCGATCCGTCGTGCACATGTGAATATACCCTAAAGCTGGGATCATTCCTGACGCTCCTGCTCGATCCTGGTGCTGGAAGTTTGTCAGCCATGAAATATCATGTCAATGAATTTTTGTCATCTGATTCCAGGATAAAGCGGCGACACCCTATTAGTTTAAAATGTTTAATAAAGTGTTTCAGAGCAGGGTAAAATAAAAGCAGAAGGATCAGGCCATGCCGTCCCAAATTCCCTTTTGGGGTAATAAACTGCTTGTCTTTGCCTTGTTCTGAGGATCATGAACCGTTTTCTCCTTCATGCACAAAACACACAGAACTCGATATATACGTCCTGCATGGTAACCTGTATATATCACTTCTTTATTTAAAATTCCTCACTGCAAGAACATTTTCCAGAACATTTTTTATCTTTCAGCATGTTTAAGAACATGTCAACAGTCATCACCGTCAACAGTCATCACCGTCAACAGTCATCACCGTCACAGTCATCGCTGTCAACAGTCATCACCGTCAACAATCATCACCGTCACAGTCATCACCGTCAACAGTCATCACCGTCAACAGTCATCACCGTCAACAGTCATCACCATCAACAGTCATCACCATCAACAATCATCACCGTCACAGTCATCGCTGTCAACAGTCATCACCGTCAACAATCATCATCGTCACCAATCATCACCGTCAACAGTCATCGCCGTCAACAATCATCACCGTCAACAGTCATCACCATCACAGTCATCACCGTCAACAGTCATCACCGTCAACAGTCATCACCATCACAGTCATCGCCGTCAACAGTCATCACCGTCAACAATCATCACCGTCAACAGTCATCATCGTCAACAGTTATCACCGTCAACAGTCATCACCATCACAGTCATCACCGTCAACAGTCATCACCATCACAGTCATCGCCGTCAACAGTCACCACCGTCAACAATCATCACCGTCAACAGTCATCGCTGTCAACAGTCATCACTGTCACAGTCATCACCATCAACAGTCATCACCGTCAGCAACCATCACCATCACAGTCATCACCGTCAACTGTCATCACCATCAACAATCATCCCCGTCAACAGTCATCACCGTCAACAATCATCCCCGTCAACAGTCATCACCGTCAACAATCATCCCCGTCAACAGTCATCACCGTCAACAGTCATCACTGTCACCAGTCATCACCATCAACAGTCATGACCATCAACAATCATCACCATCAACAGTGCATTCGTTCAGGTCAGTCCGAACCTCGACAGCGGACATGAAAATCCACCAGCGGATTCAGGGACTGACTCACGTGCATGCGTACAGCGGTGTGCACATTCACACGTTTACAGCAACGTAACACTATCGTAGTTACGCCGTGGTGTACAAGCTCACACTGGCGCTGTGTTGCACGGAATGCGTATACGTGCGAGCACTCGATTTACCGCACGCTCATTAGCGTGAGCGGCTGATCAGGTAACATGTGACTCATGAATCTGAACACACACACACACACACACACACACACACACACACACACACACACACACACACACACACACACAGTGTAGGCAGGTTTCCATTGCAGGTTTACGTTTCTGTTAAGTGATTTTCGTGACTCATCATGTCATGTGACCAGCACATTTTTTCTATTAGTTAGTCCCAGTGTCCTAAAAAACACCACATGAGGGTGCATAAACTTATATCCCAATATTTTCCATTACTCATTTATTTATTTGTTTGCTTGTTTGTTTGTTTATTTATTTTTTTAGTAGACTGTCTTAATTTGCGCGATAAACATTTGAATGGAAACCCGCCTCCTCCTCAGCTGGGAGGAGCTTTCCTTTTCCTTACCATCCCCCCATCCGGGATCCTCTTCTGTATGAGAAGAATCAATAATCAGTCAGAAAGGATTCATATACCAACAATCGGCATCACACACAAACACACAAACACACACAAACACACACACACTGGTCTTAATAACCTTGTGAGGACCACTCCACTACAGCCAAATCCAACCCTGTCCCTAACATTAAGAACCCTCCAGAACCAGAACAAACCTTTTTGCCTTTTTCGTTTAAGAAAAGGCAAAATGTTTCTTTTGGAAATCAACTGTATGTCATGTATTCCTATCTTTGTGGGGACAGAGAAGGTCCTCAGAAAGATATAATACATTAACATGAAATCTTGTGTCCCATTTATCACAAGACAAATACATTAATGCCACGATGTCATAAAATAAAAATAATCAGAAAACAAGAAAATTTTGCACAAACTCACTGGCCACGCCCACAAAAAACACTCTACAAGCAACACGCCATGATTCATGAGTTGTTGCTTGATAATGTGATGAGTGAGATGTGTGTGAGGTGTGTGTATAATTTCACATTTGATTTGCAAACCACAAAATAAATAACTTTACACACTATTGTTCAGTTCAGTACGGAGCCCTCATCAACACCAACCCTTATGGTGACAGAATGCAAAAGTAGCTCCATACACACACACACACACACACACACACACACACACACACACACACCCACACACACACACAAACGAAATAATCATGATAATAATATTGTAATATAATACATAAATAGTATAATAATTCCCCACCATGACTCTAGAGGGCGCTGTAGCTCAGTATTTTTATTTATTTATTCATTTTATTTTATTTTTATGTTACACTCTAAAAGTTAGTATTTCAGGTGTGTTAGTTTAAATAAATAAATAAATAAACAAATAAATAAATAAAAATCCAGGAAGTTATACGCGTTAGCATCGCTAGTTGTTTAAGCGGTACGAACAAAAAGAAACTCACCACCAGGAGGCGCTGCTTCCTTTGTTGTAGGAGCTGAAAGGAAGCAATAAAAAAATGATTAGTAAAGAATGTAGGTATTATTTGATCTTTTCATCAAGATAGAATGTAAACTATTTAAAAAAGGCTAAATTTATTTGTTTGATTGTTTATTGCTTGTTTATGCTATTTTGTTTTAAATGTTTTGTAATGCTTGGTGTTTAAAAGCATTAAGATACATTAAACACATAAATCAAGAAATTTTATGAAATCATTTTGCTTTTATTAAAGAAATTTAAGTGAAAATGGAAACTAAAAGTCACGTCAGCATCATGTTAATTCACATATATAACATAGCATACCAATAGAGATCAGAGTATTATTATGATGGGCGTGGCTTAATATTATAATGATCAAGCAGGACTGACAGGCCTTTGTCTGTGAATCCATGAATTCTCCTAAACACAGTGGGTTAACTGACGAGAATCACAGACTTATAAAGAGTTTCACTGACATGGTCTCTTCGATTGCTAGATTAGCTTTTATTAGCAAGTTTAGCTTTCATTAGCAAGGTTAGTTTTCGTTTATGTTCAGTTTTCAAGAACACAAACAGGAAATAGGCACACCGTGTGGTTCACTCAGTGACCCCTCCCATAATTTCCAGCCAGAAACGTAACATCTTTCATCAACTCCTCGCACTGCTGAGATCCAGGACTCGCCACTTTGCCTCGGGTGCGCATGGCGTCGGGTTGCCAGACCCACCCTGACGGTTTGGGAGACATACTGAAGTGTCAACACCTCTATTTCAGACGAGGTTTGTCTTTCATGGTGAGACTCTGATGACTGGTGTTGTGTTTGGTTCTCATTAAACGCTGGCATTGTTCGTCCAGCCGTAAAAGGATCTCCGCGAGCAACCAAGAAGCTCTATTTAGTCACAAGATGGAGCCGAGTGCCAAAAACGATCCGGTCTAATCCACTGACAGGTGTAGCGTAAACACAGTGAGACACAGCATCACCAAAGTGATACGAGTTTATTACGGCTCTTCGTTACAGGAACCTTATTAGGAACTCATGAACTCTTGGTTTATTTGAAGTAAAAGAAATCAGGAATGATTACTTTTTTTCTTTTTTTTTTGCTGTAGTTCCAGAAAACAAGTCGTAATCTGCAGCAGGGGAACATGTTACCTAAAACCATACCGAGTTCTTTGGTTTGTCACTCCAGAGGAACCTCTACAGGTTCCATGTATACTGTAACATCACAACGGAGAGGGTTCAGTTTCACAAAAACCACCAAGAACAACACAACGTAAAAACATCTATTTGGTGAAACACCTTAATTAGGGTCACAGGAAGGCTGGAGTCTATCTCAGCCACCTTTGAGTGAAGGCACTCTATCACAGGGCCAATACACAACCACTCCCAATCACACTCACACCTAGGGGCAATCTGGAACAGCCAATTAGCCTAATGTGTGTAATGTCTTTGTACTGTGGAAGGAAACCGGAGAACCTGGCAGAAACCCATATGCAAGCACAGGGAGAACATGGACACGTGCCGCCCCCTGATTGGTCAAATGTTCATTCACATATCACTGCATTAGTCTTCTTCTGTGTGGAGTTTGTATTTTCTCCCTGTGCTTTTCCTCTCAGTATTCCGGTTTCCTCCCACAGTCCAAAAACATGCACAGTAGGTTGGCTGTTCCAAACCGCCCCTAGGTGTGAGAGTGAGTGTGAATGGTTGTGTGTGTTGCCCCTGCAATGGTCTGGCGAGCTGTTAAGGGCGTACCTTGCCTTCGCACTGAGTTGGCTGTGATGGGCGCCAGCCTCCCCGCGACCTAATCAGGATTAAGCGGCTTAGAAAATGAATGAATGAATGAAAGATCACAGACATGTAAGTGTAAGGTAGCTCCGCCCCACTGCATGGATAACATAGTATATATTCCCTATATGGTTCTGGTTTTAATTACCCACGTACCCATTTACAATATTTTTGTAACCAAATTACTGGAAATAAGCCTCCTGTTTGAAGGATTTACAAGATGACTGGGGTTTGATCCTTCAAGGTCACTCAAGGTCAAAGGTAATTGTCCATATATGGTTTCCTCTTAGTGTTCCATAGTAACGGCGTGTCTATCAGCACTCGTTTCAAAGTTATAAGTGCTCCATCTCCAAAATAAAACATGACTCTGATCTGACCTTGACATTCGACCTTGACATTCCAAAGTGTCCCTACCAAGTTTGGAGGAAATTAATGCAGGGGTGTGGCCAGGATTTTACAGATAAACTGACAAACAAGCAAACGAACAAACACTGGTGATTAAAACACCTCTGCCAAAAAAAACACGCAGAAAAAAATCTGAAGTCTATCTGTGAATGTGAGTGTCATCATTTCATCAGTTCATTTCATCATTCTCATCATGCTAATAATAGAGATCAGGCTTTAACATCACATCCGATTTCAACGCAAACCGTCCCTGGAGGCTCCCTGGATGATTCCGGAGACTTCCAGTTAGAACGAAGGTCCTGAACGCGATAACCAGGATTTACTGAGCGAGCGAATCCACAAGCAGAATAAGGAGGTACAAGAAAAATAACTAGAGTGACTGATCGTGATGTCATTCTGATCCAGGTGACGGAGTCAGATGACTCGAGAAAAGTGTGAACGTGCGATTCTTCCGCCTCTATAAATGCTCTCATCTATCGCTCGATCCGCACATTTCTCTTTTTATAGGACTGTTTCTCTAAGCAGGCCCAAACATGGAGGTGTGCTCTGCTCCGTATCAGTTCACTCTGCTATTCTGAAGCAGCGAAAAAATCAACCATAAACAGTTTTTTTATGAACGCGGTGCAGGAGATGATATCAGGATCCTGAGATGGAATTTATATTCGGATCATGTTATACGTCTACCATCTATAGCTTCAGATTTTGCTGTCGAAGCGCGCTCTCTCTCTCTGTCTCTCTCTCTCTCTGTCTCTCTCTCTCTCCCTCTCTCTGTCTCTCTCCCTCTCTCTCTTTCTGTCTCTCTCTCTCTCCCTCTCTCTGTCTCTCTCTCTGTCTCTCTCCCTCTCTCTCTTTCTGTCTCTCTCTCTCTCTCATTATCTCTCTCTCTCTCTCTCTCTCTCTCTCTATATATATATATACCCCGATCTCTCTACCCCTCTCTCTCCCTCTCTTTATTTCTGTCTCTCCACCCCCCCTCTTTCTCTATATATATATATATACCCCCTCTCTCTCTACCCCCTCTCTCTCTCTTCTTTTCACTCCCCCTCACTTTGTCTCTACTCTTTCTCTCCCTGTCTCTCTTTCTGTTTCTCTCTCTTTCTTTCACACTCTCTCCCCCTCTATCTTTCTCTTCCTCTCTCCTCTTTTCAGTCCCTCTCTCTTTCTTTCACTCTCTCTGACCAGAGGGGTAAAGAATGATCAGGTGCATTCAGAGTGCATTTAATTATTTAAAACTTGAGCACAGAGAGCTGAAAATGAAATGATAAACAGGTAAGTAAACAGTGAAATAGCGCCTCTTGGGGACAGTCCGAGCCGAAATCTTATATGATGAGATTCCAATAATGCAGCTCAGCCACTGCACAGCCTCAGCTCTCGGAGATACGCACCAAGACTGGACATGTACTTGCTTTTAAACTTTGCGTGCACACGATGGCTGACTTTACGTCCCCATGAGATCCAGATGTACTAACAATAACATCAGTACCATGAACTGGATCCTGTGGCACGTTTACCCTGTAGTGTACAAACAATAACCCGGCCCATAACCCTGCACACTTTGAATGTGCGTACCAACAGAGTGGTGTGTAAATATTCTTTATTTGTTCCATGACCAGTTTATCCTCCGTGAGCTCGATCCTGGGAAAAAAGAGCATGAGTTCGGAACACACCTGGTTTGGATCACCAGTAATAAAATAATTTTGCGAGTTTGCTGGCGGAGAACAGCTGGTGAATGCACCTAGTAATCCCCTCGTAAACATTACACATCATAACGTTTTATGTATCTGTGTGTATGAAATAAGTGAAATGGCACCGAGGAACAGAAAAGACTCAAACATTTCAAATCTCCTCAGATCTTCAAATTAATTAATTAAATAATAAATGTAAATAAATAAACCTTAAAAAATCATCGCAACTTATATTCATGAGGGCCTGGAGCCTATCTCAGCCAGCTCTGGGTGAAAGCGGGGTACACCCTGAACAGCTCGCCAGTCCATCACAGGGGCAACACACACACACACACACACACACACACACACACACACACACACACACACACACACAC
>JAOUQZ010000024.1:24567078-24577847 GCA_028564935.1 Neosilurus hyrtlii | reverse complement strand
AGTGAAGTGTAGCGTCAGGCCCGAGCTTTGAAAACAAAGTGCTGCTGATGCTGCGAGCGGCCATTTTGATTTGACGTTTTTTACCCAACACTTGCCTTGTATCTGAAATCGCTCCCTCATTCACTACCCCCTACTTACTGTATAGGGAAGTAAATACGGAGGATTCGATCGTGAGATTAACGGTAAAATCACGGCTTTGGATTCATTTCTTTCACTGCAATGCATGATGGTAGCTATTGCTTGGTTGGCGGCCATCAGTTGTACACTACTTTGTCCCTGATGCATTATGGGTTACATTGAGTGCACTATATAGTGTTTGTTAATTCTCATTGAACATTCGGACAACAAAGCAACACCAGAACTCACTCTACAGTGCGCCATCTGGTAAACAGTGAGCGATTTCGGACACGAGGTCGGGGTCGTCGAGACGTCCTGGGTTCCTGACTGAGGGGGCGTTTACTTATGAACTACTTTGATTTCTGGATGAATGCAGCAATAAATCCAGCTGAGATATTTATACAAGGATTTAGATTTAATAATAATAATAATGATGATGATGATGATGATGAGGATGAAGATTATAATTCTCTGTGGTTATGTGTAGACTGGATTCCTCTCACTCTGGATGATAAAACAGCTCAGAAGCTGCTCTGGACCTCGGATGGCGGGACTAAAGTGTACCGGATGTCGCAGGAACAGTGTCCCGTACTGGAACGACCCGAAAGATACGAGTACTATCCTCAGGTCTCCTTTTATTCCTGCTCCAAATTCTACTCATTTCATTTTATTATTATTATTATTATTATTATTATTATTATTATCACACTACACATCACTATATATTTTTTCTTTTAGTCTGCATCCTAATTTTTTGTTTTTTAGTTTAAATCCATTCTTATATTAATATTTTAATTGTTACATGTATGACCACTTGATTTTATGGAGTCCATCCACCCATTTTTATAGCTCTTTTTTTATAGGGGAACCTGGAGCCAATCCAGACTGACTTCTGACGAGAGGCGGGGCTACAGCCTGAGCCAATCTGAACTGAGCCTTTAATATAAATATATCAGAATTTCTGTAAAACTTCACAATCACTGTGTTTTTTCCCCCCAAACACGGGAAACTTACAGCTTATTTATATTTTTTACGCTAAACATGAAGTGTACAAACATATTATTATTATTATTATAATAATATTTGAGTTAATATTCTCGATTAACTGTATCCAAGGTTTAGGTTTACGGCATTCAGTTGAGGCCAAATCAGGGAGGATTACACTCATCTTCTGTATACAGCTGAGGGTTAAGGGCCTTGCTCAGGGGCCCAAAAGTGGTAGCTTGGTGGTACTGGGGCTTGAACCCCTGAACTCTGGATCATTTATCACTGCCATCACTGGCCTGAGTTTTTTCGTTTGTTTTGTTTTTACAAGAGGCTCCGCCCACTTCACAATCACATCATATTTCACTAAAAACTGTGCATTTCATTTTTTTTAAAAAACATTAAAAAAAAAAAAAAAGAAAATGTAATATTAATACGATAAAATGCATTCTTTTTTATTTAAATGAAGAATAATAATTTCAATCTAAAATTATTGGAAGTAATAAAGTTTTGTGAGCTTTTACAAAAATGTAATGCATGGTTGCGAGAGGGCGCCGTTATTTATGAACACTTAATGTAATCGTTGGGATCAAAGGGAAATGGTACTGAAGGAGAAATGAACTTTTCCCCCCCTCCTGTCCAGGTGGTGTGCAAGGAGGGACTCCTGGGTTGCCGTGGTTACTGGGAGGTGGAGTACGAAGGTTGGGTGGTGATCGGGGCGGTGTACGCCAACAGCGGGCGCAAGGCCAAAGACGGACAGTGCGGTTTGGGCGAGAACGACATTTCGTGGGCTGTAGGCTGGGACGGATCTCGCTACCAGGTCTGGCACGGCGGAGACATCTTGGAGATAAACGAAGAGCGCTGCAACACCATCGGCGTCTACCTGGACCAGCCGGCCGGCATCCTCGCCTTCTACCTGGTGGAGGGAGAGCCGAGAACGGCGAGACTCCTGCACCGCTTCAGCACCTGCTTCACGGACAAACTCCTGCCCGGGTTCTGGATGGGCCAGAAATCCTCGTGCCAGATCCGCAAGAAAGATTAACGTACGGGAGGATCACGATCACCGAGATCAAAAACAATTAATAACATACTCTGACTTATAATGTTAGGATTTTCCTTTATACTCTTGTGTGTGCGGAACGTTCTGGAGAATTTCTTTAATCATCAAAGTTAAATAAAATAAAAATGTGAATCTTCTTCCAGTCTTTGTTACTCATAAATCACAGCGCCAATGAATCCTGGATTCTGATTGGTCCAGAAGGTGAACCTATAGTATACTTTCTTGTTACTATAGTAACAGCTTTCTCACACGGGGCCCGAAACAGCGATGATGTTCCCTTTGACTTTTCCTACAACAGAACATCCTGGAGTTTTTTATTCCTCTTCCACCACAGTGTTTATCTTTTACTGTCGATGTAACAGAACAAGTTCAGTGACAGCGACGCGGCCATGAACCCGCAAAAAGAAAAAAAAAAAAAAGAAACGTGAACGCTAACAAAGTTAGCGAAGTTGTAGAATAGTTCGGAGAAGCTTTTGGGAATTCTGGAATGATCCACCTCTCATAATCACACACAGCAGGTGAAGACATCGTAGCTTTATTCAAATATTTGAGATCGCAGCAAGCAGTCAGGGTGGAGAACAGTTCGCTGATTAAACGTCTACAGAATATCCACAAATATTCACCGCAGTAATATTTCAGCAAAATTGAATTTAGCTCGCCCCATACCCGAAAAGAAAAAAGAATTTAACACAGCACGTCACTTCCAATGAGAAACAATAACGTGTTAACCATTACAGCTGCAGCTCATCGTAGAAATGCCAATCTCTGGACCAATCAGAATCAAGGACACCCAGACTCAACACTGAACTGTTCAATAAATTCAACAACAAATCAGTTTTATTGAAAACATTCGTATCAACACTGAACACATGGTGTGAAATGAGCAAGACTGACAGTAATATCGTCATCATCAGTCATGACACGGATGTCACGCTACACCGTCGACGCAAACTTTCACCTCAAAAATCAGCACAGTGTCACTTTCTAAACAACGTAGTGTTTTAAACCCCCACAGACTTCCTCTGTTTTTCCCTCCATATCAGCGTCAGTGTGTAAATTAGCTTCACACGGAATCCAATACGGCCACGTTAGTGTTGCGCATGTACGACAGCTTGAAGAGGTCATGTGTCCAAAACAGAAGCGTGGACAATAAGACTTAGCTGGTGGTATCTAAAATTAGCCAAGTTTACACACAGAATCGCTAACAAAGAAGCAAACCAACATCCAGCTAGCATTGCGCAAACATTTTTGGTTTTTTGCTTAATAGTTTTCCTTGCTAGCAAGATTAGCCAACAGAAACAGGTTGGAACAAAAGCAGCCATTGCAGACTGTTCCGTACTTTCCTGCTGTTTCGCTTTGTTTATTTGTTTTTATGATTTTCTTTAACGGAAATTTTTTTTTGGTGTTGTTTTTTTTTCCATTTGTTTTTTCAGAAAACAATCAGAAGGTATTTACGTCTACGAGAGACGCTAATCCTAAAGATTTCAAATTCACAATACGATGTTCTCGGCGTTTAGCTTATGACTTCAGGCAAAAGTATGAAATTCACCACACGCCATCAACCGCGTTCACATTTACGCTTACGTACAGATCGGAAAAATATTACACACCATCCTCCTTCCCTAAACCCGAGTTCACAAGGACAGAAAAAGTGGTGATGTGTCACAGCATGATTGTGGGCGGAGATTACAATTATGACCCCGCCCCATCTACAATTAGCTGGTGGATATGAATATGTAGAGCAGTGATATGCAGTAGGATCACACTGTGATGAGTGGAGAGGATTTGACCTGATAAAGATCTGCTCGTATGACGGTAAAAAATTTTAGTTATTAAACAAAAAAGCCAGATGGAAAACAAAATTTTTATGATTTAAGACTATGGGAGAGTTAAAGTACTAAGAACTCGTTTTACGATACTAACGACATTTTTTTAAACGATAAAGGTAATTATGTATCATGATATTAATATCGTTTTATCGTATCATCATATCGCCCAGCACTACAGTACTAATGTTACTCTAACGCAAACCAGAGCGGATTTAAAGCTAATAGCGTCCTTGTGAACCCCTGATTCCGGGTCAGCTCATCTCCAAACACACACACACCATCACAACCGGCTCACAGAAGGCAAACACTGATCCTAGAACAGCTCGATACAGATCCAAACGATCTCTAAACTCAAACTTGGTCTTTCCTTCTGCCTCGATTTACAAAAGGAAGGAGAAGGAAGGAAAGGGGCGGGAAGAGGAAGTGTAGTGAAGAGTTCCGCTGTGTTAAATGTCGAAAACTGCTGTAAAGTCTAAAAAATAAACGGTTCGGGTCGTATTTACATCTCAGTTCACTTTCACACACGTTCCGTCTCGCATCACGTCTCTCAGGTTTCATTTCTCACACACACACGTCCATCATCAGTGCTTGAGGGAAAAGTCGCCCGTGTTGAGTCGAGGTCGAGGTAGCGCTCCAAACATCTCCGTTCCGTCGGTGGCTGCCGGAGCTAAAAGAGCCTTCATGCTGGCGGCGATGTGATCGAGATCTGCACAGCCAACCTACACACACACACAAACTTTTATCAAAGCCTAAATAAAAACCAAATCTGAAAAGTTCACATCAACCTGTCAATCAAGCCAGCATGTTAGAATCAAGAATATTCCCCTTTTCTGACTTTACCCAGAGTGCTCATTAAATGTTCAATGCCGTCTCTACACTTTTCAGCTTTACTGAATGTACTCTGGGATTAAAACACGACACCTCGCACGCGGTGGGATGATTCTGTTTAAACCATCACCAGGCAATAAACACGAAGCATAAACAATGATCGGTTAATGAAATAAGCGCTCACCCGTTCTCCGCTGTGAGAGTCACCCTGCACTGACCGGTTGTTCCTGTAGCCCCACACGGGCACGGAGACGGGCAGCGAGCGCGCCAGAGCCGTGGGGTGAGACGGGCGAGACAGAGCCGAGTGACCCATGGCCAGGCCTCGAGGAGGTGGAGGAGGCGCTTCCTCACTCAGAGAACCTGAACACATCATCACACTGACTCAGTCTGACCTCTAGTGGTCAAATGGTACAATTACTACTAGATCAGTAAAGGAGGCAGTGCTGAGCGCTGTTCTGATGGTACAGAGTATTAATGAGTATTACAGATTACTACAGGGTAATAATGAGTATCAAAGAGTATTAATGGGTATTACAGAGTATTAATGAGTAACACAGAGTATTAATGGGTATTCATGAGTATTAATGGATATTATTGGGTATTACAGATTACTATAGGGTAATAATGAGTATTATATGGTATAAAAGTACTACAGAGTACTACAGAGTATAAATGTTTATTATAGAGTATTACAGGGTATAGATGAGGATTATAGAGTATATAAAATTGTATAAATAAATATTATATGGTATAACCACCAGGACTAAACTTGATTCCTCTGTTACAACAGAATAAACAAAAGCTCACCATCTGTGCTTTCCTCTTCACCATCTGACTCAAAGAATGGTTCACAGTCATGAGAGAGAGAATCTTCATCCATAGAGAACACACCTGAGTGAGTGAGAGAGAGAGAGAGAGAGAGAGAGTCAGAAGGAGAGACAGTGAGAGGATGTGATCAGTTAGAATGATCGCTAAAGCCAGACGGCGAGACAGACAGGCACCTGTTGACTCGTTGAGGTTGCGCCTGTGCCCGTTCACATCGTCCTCCTCTCCATCCTCCTCCTCTTCCTCCTCCAGGTCCACGATGCCAGCCCTCCCCCTCGCTCTCTCCACGTCCCCCAGAGCTCTGTCTCTCTCTCTCCCTCCGTTCCCCTGCTGGGCCGAGGGGGGGACGCTGAGTACCATCGGACTGTAGATGGATGGGTAACTCTGAGAGTACAGTCTCAACCCGGGACTGACCGAACCCCCGTCACCCACCGATGTCTGGGAGAAAAGAAAAACCAAAACGAGTCCAGGTATATTCTTTAATTCTTTTTCAGAGTTTAAAGGTCAGTGATGACATCATCACAGTGTATACCCCAGTTGGTTTCAGGAGGCAAGACGCTAAATCTGCCTAAAATTAGCACTAAAATATTTATTATGCAAAATTACCTAATTTAATAAAGAAATTTGAATGTTAATATACATATAATTTAAATAAATATATTTTAAAGTTCAATTATTTAGCAAAAAAATACAAAACAACATCATGTCTCCTTCTCAGGATGATCTACTAACCGGCCTTTCGGAGGGAATGTCTACGCCCAGTTTGGCACCGCCCTCCCCTGCAGCAAGCCGAGCGTGTCTATGCGCCGTCAGCACCGTGGTGGAATGAAGTACGCCGATATCGTCCAGGTAACGACGTGACGCCTCAGCGAGCGCCCCTTGACCCCACACGTGATAGCCATATTCCCATTTCCTGCTTCCTGTCGACGCGCCTCCGCCCCCTTCTCGATTTTTAATAGCATCGCCTTCAGTGCCGGACAAGAGGAACTTCTTGCAGGCAGTCAGGATGGCCAAGTCACAGCCCGACTTTTGGCTGTACGCCTCGGCGGCGGCAAGCAGAGCCAGCCAGCTCTCCTGGTGGTTATCCGGGATGTCCAGTTCAGAGCTTTTGGAGACCGAAGCCATGACGAAGCGTCAGATATCACCAGACGCTTGTATCACATTAAACAGGATGCAGAGGTGAACGGTGGGTGGGGTGTAAGGCACGTGTTAGCTTACAGATGAGAAGTATGCGCGGGTTTGTGGCTCAGGTAGAGACAGGTCGGGTTGGGATGGTTGATGATGCTGTCTGCGGGGTAAAAAACAGGAAGACTTGAATTAATTACATCACCATCAGTTCATGCTACACGTGAGCGTTATTTCTCAGCAGCTAAAAGAAAACGTCCCAAAGTATTTGAAAAAAAATGGAGCAGGATTCCAGATTCACTATTTCAGAATTGCAAATCCACACCTGGGGAAAGAAAATGAGTCAGCGTACCTCGTGTGTTTGTTTTTCGTGGATTTTTGTCGTTCTGCCATCAAGAGTTTATACAACATGTAAGAGCCACAGTAATAATAAAAAGTCTGCCATATTTACTGTAGGTTTTCAAAAATTTCTGATGAGAAAACTGGAATTTTTTTTTTTTAATATGGCCTAATGGTTATCAGAAATTTCTGGTATCTCTGGAGTCGTAGTGATGTGTTTGTGTGCCGGTATCAGCCCTATTCAGACAGGATTAAAAGGTCATGGGCTCCAGGGGGTGATTTATTATTTCCCAGGAGTGATTCTGTGAGATCATTTCTGTCCAGATCAGCCATGATGAACAGCTTCAGGTATAAGAATTACTTTACATTAAAACTCAAAAATCAACTCATTGATTCATGAAGACGTGACCCACTCATCCCAACACCCTGCAGTCGCTTTATTGCAAACGTTTTTAGTCACGTGGTCCGCTGATAAACTAATCCTATCCGAACAGGGCTTTCTTGTCTCCACTCATCCCAGACCTCCCTATCAATCTTTATCCCTCTCACACCTACAGTACACACCCCCTGAATCAGGAGCTCGTCGGGTCACGTGGTACCAACATGGCGGCCACCACAGCACGTTATTATATTTTTTTTTTGGGGGGGGGGGTGTAGTAGCCTGGCTCATTCAAAGCAACCTGACTATCAACTGTTCTGTATTTCTGCATGAAAATAAAAGACATGAAGACCTTTACTGCAGGTTTAAACTGATCCTCCTTTAGACTTCATGTAAACAAGAGCTACTTTTACTTTGAAACCCTGCTGTTGTTTCATCAGTGTTTGGAAAAATCACTGCTCCTTTAATGCGCGTGCACAACACGTTTACACTTCATTTTATCCCAGGATTGGAAACGAAATCATAAATTACAGGCAAACAGAAATACAGGAGCAGATCTGAGCTCGTGCTTTTCTTCAAAATACCAGCGCGCGCACGTTTGTGTTATTAATCATTTTTATATGTCTTTCTGATGTTCCTGTCAGGGTCACATCATACACAATAACACTCCTAAATCCTTCATCCTACTGGTAAACAACACACGAGGCGACTTCGTACATACAAACAAACAAACAAACACCTGAACTAGCCTAGAAGCTAACGCTGGCTGTTTTCCCTCAGACTATGCTAAGCTAACTCCAGCCCTGCACCTCCAGCTCACTGTTTTCTCGGCTGTTTTTAAATAAAAGGAGAGATTTTTAAACACAGTACTTACACACCTGCAACTCTTTCAACTTTTTGGGGGGTTTAATCTTGTACTGATAGTTTTGTTATTCTGTTGGTGGTGGTCGGTCTCACTGTAAAACCCAGACTGAACGCGCATGCGCACAGCTGTTTACAGTGGAGGGGGGTTTTAACTGCAAGGACTCGTGCACGCGCGCACGCAGTGAGTGAGCGAGAGAGAGAGAGAGAGAGAGAGAGAGAGAGAGAGAGAGAGAGTTTAACACTCACTTTTAGCTCCTAAATCTTTAAGATGTTCTGCTATATTTTTATTTTACATTTTATTACTGCTATTATTATAATCGTTTTTTCTTTGTATCTGTATTTATTCATTCTTTCATTTGCTGAACCGGTTAATCCTACACAGGGACCAGTCACAGGGAGGCTGGAGACTATCTCAGCCAACTCTGGGCGAGGGCGGGGTATACCCCGAACAGCTCACCAGTCCATCACAGGGCCCATCACACACACACACACACACACACACACACACACACACACACACACACACACACACACACACTTAGGGGAAATTTGAAACAGACAGTTAGCCTAATATTGTTGCTTGTTAAATTATTTTTAAAAAACCTTTGACTTTGTAACTGTTGTATAAATAGTAATATTAACAGAAACCATTTCAGTGCAACACTGTGATGGCCTGGTGAGCTGTTCAGGGTGTACGCCAGCCTCAAAAATGTTTATACAATATAAATATGTTCACCTTCCTCTTGCAGTGAGGTCCAGACGTCCCTCTCCCCAGCCACTTCCTCCAGGTCTTCCTGGGGGATACAGAGGCGTTTCCAAACCGGCCGATAGACGTAGTCCCTCCAGCGTGTTCTGGGTCGACCCCGGGGTCTCTTCCCGGTTGGACATGCCCGAAACACCACACCAGGGAGACGTTCAGGAGGCATTCTAATCAGATGCCTGAGCCACCTCAACCGGCTCCTCTCAACACGGAGGAGCAGCGGTTCTACTCCGAGCTCCTCCTGGATGACAGAACTTCTGACCCTATCTTTGAGGAAGAGGCCCCACCACCCTGCAAAGGAAGCTCATTTCAGCCGACTAATAAATTGAGAGCTTTGCCTTCCGGTTCAGCTCTCTCTTCTAAATGACGGACCAGTACAAGCTCCGCTTTACAGTAGAGGCTGCACCAATCCACCTGTCAGTCTCTCGCTCCATCCTTCCCTCACTCGTGAACAAGACCCCGAGATACTCCTCCACTTATGGCAGGATCTCATTCCAGACCCGGAGAGTGCATTCCACCCTGACCGACTGAGAACCATGGCCTCGGACTTGGAGGTGCTGATTCTCACCCCGGTCGCTTCACACTCAGCTGCGAATCGCTCCAGCAAGAGCTGAAGGTCCCGGCTCGATGAAGCCAAAAGGGCAGCATCATCCACAAAAAACACAGACAGTATGGATAGAATTTCTATCCATAAATATTATAAACAAAACCGGTGACAAAGGGCAGCCTTGGAGGAGTTTAACCCCCACTGGAAACAAATTCGATATGTTGTTACCAATAAGGACCAAGCTCTGGCTCCGGCAATACAGAGACCGAACGGCCCATAGCAACGGGTCCGGTACACCATATTCCCAGAGCACACCCCACAAGATAGGAGGGACACAGTCGAAAGCCTTCTACAAGTACACAAAGCAAATGTGGACAGGTTGGGCAAACTTCCATGCCCCCTCCAGGATCCTGTAGAATGTGTAGAGATGGAGTCGAGAGTGCTGCGGCAGTTACAAAAACCACATTGTTCCTCCTAAATCCCAGGTCGGATCCTCCTCTCCAGTACTCCTGAATAGGCTTTACTGGGTAGGCTGAGGAGTGTGATTTCACAATAGTTGGAACACACCCTCCGGTACCCTATTTTAAAAAGGGGAACCTCTCAACAACATCCCCAGTCGAGGTGAGCAGCTCCCCACTTCCACTGTAAACAGTGTTTGTGGAGTACTGCTTCCCCGTCCTGAGGCGTTGGATGGTGGTCCAGAACCTTACAATACAACAATATATATATATATAAAATTTGTAACCCAGGCAGTGATGAAGAGGAGTGATGAAGGAGTAATGAACATGATGCAGAGGACATGATGTCCCAGAGAGGAGTGAAGATATCATAGAGAGCTGTCACAAAGAAGAAGTGGTGATGTCGCAGGGTTTGTAAAAGCTGCAAGGAAGCAGAGTGATGATGAAGAGGAGTGAGGATGGTAAGTAATGATGATGAAGAGCAGTGATGAATAGGAGTGAGGAAGGGGAGTGATGATGAGGAAGAGGAGAGCAGATAACTGGGTTATCAAAGGCCGGCCATGTGTCTCACTGTCTGTGGTGAGAGGCATGTAAAAGAACCATTGCTGAGTTTAGTAAAGAGGAGCTGTATAGCCATCAGCGTGTTTCTGCCCT
>JAOUQZ010000024.1:24526351-24549155 GCA_028564935.1 Neosilurus hyrtlii | reverse complement strand
CTTCTCTGTCTCTCATTCCTCTCTCTCTCATTCCTCTCTCTCATTCCTCTCTCTCCTCTCTCTCTCATTCCTCTCTCTCTCTCATTCCTCTCTCTCTTCTCTGTCTCTCATTCCTCTCTCTCTTCCATTCCTCTCTCTCTTCTCTCTCTCTCATTCCTCTCTCTCTTCCATTCCTCTCTCTCTTCTCTGTCTCTCATTCCTCTCTCTCTCATTCCTCTCTCTCTCCTCTCTCTCTCTCATTACTCTCATTCTCTCATTCCTCTCTTCCCTCTCTCTAACATCCTTCTCTCTCTCATCCCTCTCTCTCTAATCCCTCTCATATTCCTCTTTCATCCCTCTCTCTCATCGCTCTTTTTCATTCCTCTCTCATACCCCCCCTCCTCTCTATGCAATCTCGTGGATTTTGGGGACGAGGTTGGTGGAGGTTCCTGATTTTAGAGAATAAAGTTCTGATTAATATTTGATTAACATTGTATGCTTTAGAGAATTAATATAAACTGTCTTGACCAATCAGAATCCAGGATTCAAGAAAACAGGAAGAGTAAATACTGAAATGGGTGTAAGGTCTTTTTTTATGTAATTCTGTATGAGGCTTATCAGTGTGATATCACTTCTCAGATTTCTTTCAGAGCAAGAAGCCACCTGTAGGAGTGTGTGTGTGTGTGTGTGTGTGTGTGTGTGTGTGTGTGTGTGTGTGTGTGTGTGTGTGTGTGTGTGTAGCAGAAGGCCAAGCGCTGGTGTCTGACACTGATTTGTAAAAGAAGACAATGTGGCTCATTGATACTCGGAGCTCCACTGTCTGTTACACACACCTCGGACGTCCCTCTCCAAAGCAGCCACTGGTCTTTAAACGGGACACCAGATTGCCCTGGGGCCACTGGGAGGGGCCGAGTGTGTGTGTGTGTGGTAATGGGATACTTGTTGCTTTGACAATGAGATTCCACCGTAAAAAGGGGCGAGACACAAGGTGGCACGTGAGCGACTTTTTTTATGAACGAAAACAAAAGTCTCTCTCTCTCTCTCTCTCTCTCTCTCTCTCTCACACACACACACACACACACACTCCAGTAGGGCCAACAATAGTCTCACTCCCCGATCTGTCGCATTGTTCGCTCACATTTCCCAAATCCCTTTCCATCTGTTGCTTTGCTGCGTTAAAGCTGTAAACTTTCTGTAATGATAAATTATTTACAGCCTTTCTCCGGTCCTCCCTCACCGCATTCACCACTCATTTATGAACGTCTGCGGTTCTTATGCAACTTTTAGAAGGTTCTAGTACACCTGGCCTGCATGGTGTGAACTTCAACACACACCCCTTCTGCCTCGTACCAGACCTGTCAGAGAGTTCTTTGGGGAACCTTTAAATCCACGGTGGTGATGAAGTCCACCATGTGCAGTCAGGATGGGACTGAGGTGGAAACCTTCAGCTGTGATTTATGGGATTTAACAGAAATTTCCTCCAACTTTCACAGCCTCAAAAGTAACCAGACAGCTTTATGGACCGCTGGGGATAAATTAGTGGGATTCGCTTTTGGATGCTGCTCATGGGAACCCGCTGTACGTCTTCCAAAGACGTGATGATGTTAGCAAAGTAGGCCTTCGTTGGACTGAAGAAATTATTTTTTTTAAATAACCAAAGAGATAAAGAAACTTTAGAAATGGCTCTCAGAAGCGACACACAACAGCGACACCAAAAGACCTGGAAGACCACAGAACACAACTCGCCTGGCTGATCACAGAATTCCACCCCATTCAGAACATCCAGTCTGGTGCACAAGGAAGGAAGGCTTCTGATCATCTGACTGCAATCAAGAGACACCTTCAGATGTTTTACTTCAGAAACAACCCACTGAAAAAACTCATGAACAGAACGGTCAGATCAGACCCGGATCGAACCCCTGCACAGTTCAGGAACAAACGTCTTTGGAAGGAAAACGTTGAGGAAACGTGTAAAGGGAAGTCTAATACAGTCCAGGACCTTTATTGGTTCCCTATTTGTTCCTCTACAGCAGTGATGTCCAATCTAATCCGCGAAGGGCCAGTGAGGGTGCAGGTTTTCACGTCAACCAAGCAGTAGCAACACCTTCCACCTGTCAATCACTGATCTCAAAATAAGAAAGACTAGCTTGCACATTAGTGTATCAATTTTGAAGCCACATGGCAGCCATCTTGGTGAAATCTCTTTACTGTTGAGGGTTACAGTCAACTAGCATGATGGGAGAATGAAAATAAATACATCCAAGAAGGACATTTCATTTTAAAACTTTTTGTGTCAAATTTTAGCTATGCAGAGCTTTTAATCATTCATTCATTCACACTCACACTCACACCTAGGGGCGATTTGGAACAGCCAATCAACCTACTGCGTGTTTTTGGACTGTGGGAGGAAACCAGAATACCCAGAGGAAACCCACGTAAGGACGGGGAGAACATTTATATTCAACTAATTTTCAACTAATTAGAAATATCAGTGAAATTGTTAGTAAAGTTCTATTAAGGAATTCTGACCATCAGCAGTAAAATTTTCAGGGTTTTCGAGATCTTAAAGCAGGGTGGTCTCACCAAGATGGCGGCCACATGGCTTCAAAACTGAAACACTGACCTGCAATTTAGTTTTCATTCATTCATTTATTTATTTATTTTTAAATCAGTGATTGAAACAGGAGGACGGTGGATGAAGTGAAAACCTGCACCCACACCGGCACTTTGCTGATAATCTTGGACATCCCTGCTCTAGAGGAACCTCTGTCCAGGGTTCCTCATTCATAAGCAAACCAAGAACCTGTAACCGCCAATCATTACGCCCTAAAGAACCCTTTCTGGTGAGTGTGAGTCAATGTACTGCACTCTTAATCCATTTGGACCCCTTTCATGGAATCCTTCAGATGACCTTTGGGAAACTGAAAGCAACAGTGTCTCTGTACCACCCTAAACTCTACAGTGAACCTGGGAATCTGTGAAGCACGAAGAGAAGAACTGTAACGCTGAACATTCTGTTACTATAGAAACGATAACGATAATGTATCAGAACAGGCACAGGAAGAGCACAGATCAGCACCTTCGGACCAGTCACGATCCAGGACGCACCAACACTGTGGTGAAATCATTACAACCAAAAACCCCTCTTAAGGGGACTCTGCCAAAAGTATTGGGACCCCACAGCCGCCCCTGTTCTCACATTCAAGATCAAACATTTGTACGTATGATACCTATGATTTCTATATATATATATTTTAGTAGGGATTTTCTCTGGGATCGGCGCTCCGCTCCAGATGAATCAAAAGTTCTCAGTGATGAAATATTCATGCGTAACGTGCAGCCATTTTGTTCTCTAAGTCAACATGATATTGTCTCAAGTCATTATTCATCCCCATTGTCAGACTTTGGTGATGACCTCCCTATTTTTCCTGCTTTTCTTCTCTCAGTGTCAGTGACAAGCTGTTGCCTGGTCCCTCTGCGCCCCTGCCTCTCTCCACCTTTCTCTCTCTCTCTCTCTCTCTCTCTCTCTCCACCTGTTGATGCTATTGTTATCCCGATGGCATTGTGCCTCTCGTCTCTTCGTTCACGCCTCCTTCTCTCCTCGCTGAGGGTGTATAAAGAGAGAGTTCACATACACTTCACTTCAGTGCTGCAGACTCAGCAGAGATGTCCGTCTCTCTCTGGTGTGAGGAGGAATCAGCGAGATCTGGTATGTCGGTTCGAGCATCCTTTGACCCCAACGCGTCCGGGCTCAGGGTCATCGAGAGGCTCCTACAGTCCGAGGAGAGATACATCCCGTCTCCACTCTACGTCTCCCTCGTTCAGAGAGAACCCAAACACAGGGAGGACCTCGCCAAATGGACACTAGAGGTAAGCATCTTATTATTATTATTATTATTATTATTATTATTATTAGAATCAGTAGACTTGTCATGTGTAGATTTCAGTTTCTGTTTTACAGAGTGGGAAAACTTTTACATTTCCCTGAGGGAGTCATCAAAGTATTTTAATACTAAATATATAAATAAGAAACTGTTCCAGATCAGAGTGAGTGTTTTTAATTTAAATGCTAATAAACTCCAAAAAATAAATATTATAAAATTAAGAATAAAGTTCATTAAATACTACAAAAAACTTGAATTATAAAAACATTGAAAAAAAAATCACAAATATGAAAATAATTTAAAATAAACAAACAAACAAATAAATGTTTTCACAATGATAATAAACTTTTAGTTTATGTACATGGCCAATAAAATGCTGAATAAAACCAATTTGATTAATAATTTGAGAAATAGCCAAACAAACAGTCCTTTATAAAGTCTTTAATCCAAATTCTATATTTAATTTATTATTATTATTATTATTATTATTATTATTATTATTATTATTATTATTATTATTATGTTAATTATGATGATAATAATAATAATAATAATAATAATAATAATAATAATAATAATAATAATAATATAGGAAATACACCTTATAATACTGCACCAAAGAAAATCATATAATATCTTTATTAGTGTAAAAGTTTTATTTCTTATTCTCTAGATCTTAAGACTGAACTTAAAAAATCCATCATCAAACCTGAAACCACTGAGATCAAACTTTCATTTAATGATGGAATGCTGAGAGAGAGAGAGAGAGAGAGCGTGTGTGTGTGTGTGTAAGTGAGAGAGAGAGAGAGAGAGAGGGAGAGTTTGAGAGAGAGAGAGAGAGAGTGTGTGTGTAAGAGGGAGGGAGAGAGAGAGAGAGAGAGAGAAAAAGAGGGAGAGTTTGAGAGAGAGAGTGTGTGTATAAGAAAGAGAGAGAGAGAGTCATTAGAATTAAAAAGAAATTATAGAAATAAAGAATTCTGAAGGGGCGGGGCTTTAGAATGCTTTATGTAATATTGTAAATGATGGTAATATATGTAAATGGGTGCTGGTTGCCCCACCTGTGTCCTCTGCAGGTCTGCTGTGATTGTGGGTGTGACGAGGCCGTGTTTCCTCTCGCTGTCTCTCTGCTCGACCGTAACTTAGCGTCCACTCTGTCTCTACCTGTCTCTCCGACCTGTCTCGCCGCCGCCTGTGTCCTCGTGGCGTCCAAACTAACAGAGAGTGAGACAGTCAGCGCGCATGCTCTGTGCGCTTCCGCGGAGTACGCGTTCCACTCGGCCGACCTGCGCGTGAGTCCCACCACAATCAAACACAATTAAACTCATGTAGAATAATTCATTACTTCATAATAGAAAATTAACTAACATTAAAAAATCTGGAAACACTTATCTGTAGACCTTATTTATTTATTTATTTGTTGTTTGGTTTGTTGATTTATCTCTAGCTATTAATAAAGAAAATAAACAAGGTTCTACTTAAAATTCCTTTAGATAGGAACACACTTGGTTATACGGTTCTATATAGGACCTTTATGGGTTCTCCGTTTTCTGACAGTGTATTAGGAGAAAGCACGGTGTGAACTGGTTTTAAGGCACTCAAAGCTTTACCTGGAACCCAGTATGACTGTTGTGAGGTTCTACACCGAGCCGGTGAAGGTTACATAAGAGAGACGCTCTGTTGTTGGGTTCTGCACAGACCTGTACCAGGTTCTTCTGAGGGAAACATAGTGTTTGATTTACTGTAGCTTCTGAGAGTGTGAGACACTGATGTCTTCTCTTGAACAGGAAATGGAACGTGTCGTGTTGGGAACGCTGCGCTGGGACGTGGCCGGCGTCACCCCTCAGGACTTCATCCCTCACTTCCTGTCATGCTTAAAGGAGCTGATGGGGGATGGCGAGGACGCTGATAACTTCGTGTCCACACTAAGACGCCACGGGGACACGTTGGCCGCCATGTGCGTGTGTGACTCTCGTTTCCTGGGAATTCGTCCGTCCCTGGTGGCAGCCGCTGCCCTCAACTCCGCCCTCCGGGGTCTGAAGGCAAAGAGGAGGCAGGAGATAAGTCACATGACCTGCACATTGGCTACACTGTGCTGCAGTGACCTGGTGAGTGGACGGGGTTTAGTTTGTGTGTGTGAGTTTGAGAGAGAGTAGACTAGAGTAGATCTACAGTAGAGCCCCGCTGCTTCTCTAAAGTTTAATTAACACTTTGGAATAAATTCTACTATATGTTAGAAACAAAAGCAAAATGATTTCATACAGCTTAACTATGAGCTAATTTCTTTTTACAAATTAGTTAATTGGTTAGTTAGACTGTTTTTATTACAGATTATATATTTTAAGAAATCTTATTTACAGCAGAACTATCCAGCTGGTTTACCAATCTAATTTCTCAACCAGTTTAATAAACCTGTTTATAAAAAGCTGAGCTACTGTAATTTAACAAGCTAATTTGTAAAACTGGACTATAGTTAGCTAATTCATCATGATAATTTGCTACTTGATAGTTGAAGTTTTATAAATTAGTAATAGATTGTTAACTATCTGCTTTTTCCCCAAATTTCTTTGCTTTAATTATACTGTACAAAACATATCTAGTTAGATAATTTAACAAACTCACTCACAACCTTTACTTGCTTGCTAATATTTTAACAGCCTTGTTTGTAAAAATAATCTATTTAGATTATTTAAGGTATTAAATTAACACATGTCTAAAAAGAGAAAATCTCATGGTGTGTGAAAATTATTTTAAAAGTACAGTATACACAATAAACAAAGTAAAAAAGGTATAAATTAAGCTAGGAAGGAAAATCGTGTTGTTTTCTTTCGTAGATGTACTAAAAATTTGCATAAATATTGGCATCCAGTGTCCAGTCCAGTGACATTAGTGTTTTGTGTGCTTGGATAATTCACTTTTCACTGTAAACGTTTGTTTCTTCGCAGGCTGTGCTGCAGTGCTACAGCGAACTGATAGAGGACACGCTCAGGGAACGACTGAGGAACAGCCAAGAACAGCAGGATGAAGATGAGAAGAATGGAGGGATGGAG
Organism: Neosilurus hyrtlii; assembly: GCA_028564935.1. Taxonomy (NCBI): domain Eukaryota; kingdom Metazoa; phylum Chordata; class Actinopteri; order Siluriformes; family Plotosidae; genus Neosilurus; species Neosilurus hyrtlii. Next base: position 24,542,245 of record JAOUQZ010000024.1, on the reverse strand, counting down.
GATGAGAGATCAAGCACACCGACTGACCTCAGAGAAATAGACTTTTGAAACAAAACAAAAACAAAGAACTACAACGAAATCACAAAGTGCACGCTCTCAGCTTTCCTTTTTCATCATCGGTTAAACTGATGTAAACTTCGAAATGCTGCATGATAATGTTTTTAATGGTTTTATTTATTTATTTATTTATTTATTTATTTATTTATTTAGTTGTTCTTATTGGACTTTTTTGTTTGTTTTTTTTGTTGTTGTTGTTGTTGTATTGTGTGCAATTTCTCCTTCCATGAATTTCTACCTAATGTTATGTACTGTTAATTTATTCTCTTTATGCATTATTTATTGGGTATGGTATCATTTTAATTTATTCTGCATTTTTTACTCTTTATGATAAAGTGTTTGATAAAATTAAAGTATATATTTTGAAAAATTAAAAATAATCATTAATAAACATTCTGCTGTAGTTCTTTGTAAGACAAATTCAAAAGAAATTACATTATCTAATCGGTGTGTAGTTACTGTTACATAAATTATTTGTTAAACCTAAACATGTAATAATATATCTGTTATTAATTTAAATACATTATTTAAAAAGAACAAACAAAACAACAAAAAACCTGCATATCCCAGACTGTTACGTCACCGTTAGAGCACCGCGTGGACCAATCACAGCTCAGTTCAGCTGTATGAAGGTTACTGTACACATTTTTATTAGTTTAATAATTTCAAAATATTTCTGAGACACATCGAAGCTTGTCCAGATGATATATCTTGCTATTTTCAGATACAGAGTAATTTTTAAATTTAAAAAAAAATTCAATAATCAGCGACATGCTAACTATTGATTAGCATGCTATCCTGTGTGGTTGTTTTCGTGTAGACTTCGCTTTATTCTAGAAAATAAACTTTAAATAGAATCCAGTATAAAGTTCACGAATGAGTTATGCAAAGTAGATGATTATTTTGAAACCGTAAATCGCCACAACTAGAATAAAACTGCATATAAAAGCAAAACTATGTGTGAATTAGCCGTGATGCGTCGCGTGTGGATGACGTCATAATCCCGGGACAGTTATGTTTAAGAAACACGTCGGCAATCAAAATAAAGAAAGTGCGGTACCTTGGAAACGGTTATTTATTTCTAGAGGACGGTACAGAGGTGTTAAGTAGATTCTGAGGGTAAGTCGAAAAACGAGTTCGAAGGAGATAAACATTATTTAACGGCAGTCGTGGTGGTGTTTGTGTGGCTAATTTTGGAAAGGGGATAATGTTACAGATGCTGGTGTTTGTTTAGGCCTTTATTCAGCCATAACCCGGTGCTGTGATGTGTGTCCTGACTGAAAGGTTTGAATCAGGAACTGCTTGAGGAGATAATAAACATCAGAGGTGCTGGAAGGCAACCGAGCTGTTGTTTTGATCAGGTTCACCTGCTGTACAGGTGAGTTCAGGGAGTCCAGTGGGACCAGCTGTAGCACTTCCACCACACGATGGTGACTCTACAGGAGAAACATCAACAGTTAGAATATCGACAAAAAGTTCATTTATTTCAGTAATTCAGCTTAAAAGGTGAAAATAATATAATATACAGACTCATTACATGTGAAGTGAGATGATTTAAGCCTTTATTTGTTATAATTTTGATGATTCTGACTTGCAGCTTATGAAAACCCCAAATCCAAAATCTCAGAAAATTAGAATTTTACATGAAATCAATAAAAAAAAATTTTTTAAATGAGAAACGTCGGCCCTTTGATGAGTATAATCGCGCGTGTGTACTTGGTTTGGACCCCGTTTGCATGAATTACTGCCTTCGTTTCTTCTTTGGGGTTTTCATAAGCTGCATGTTAGAATCATCAAAATTACAATAAATAAAGGCTTGAAACATTTCACTTTGCATGTACTGAGTCTGTGTAATATACTATTTTCACCTTTTTAAGTTGAATTACTGAAATAAATGAAGTTTTGCACGATATTCTATGTTTTGGAGTTTCACCTGTACCGTGCACCTCTGGGTCGTATCCTCAGCTAAAAGCATGTTGTACTTTCTGCGTTTATGATGCATTTTTCTGTACTTTTTGCAGTTTTATTTACTCAGTCATTCATTTTCTGTTTTGCTTAATCCCATTCGGGTCAGAAGGAGGCTGGAGACTAGAAGCACTCTGAAGATGAAGGAATGAATTTGTTTGTTTTTGTTGTTTACAGGAGTATGGTGGGTGTTAGTATCTGGCTGTTGCTCCTGTCCGTGTCTCTCAGGGTGTCGTCAGTGCCTATAGAGCGCAATCCTTCAACACAGGAGGAGAAAATGGAGGAGAACGTGGTACGAATATTAGAAACAAGTCTGCAGTGCATTTAATAAAGTTTCTGCTTCTGCTGGATCTGATGAGGCGTGTTGGAGCAGGAAGTGTGCAGATACACACTCCGACACTCCTGGCTGTGGAGGATTTTACATGTTTATTTCTGGTTTAATAACTGATTATTTATTTGCGTGTGTGTGTGTAGGACACGGGGCTGTATTATGATCGTTACCTGAGGGAGGTGATTGAGGTTTTGGAGACGGATCCTCACTTTAGAGAGAAACTGCAGAGTGCAAACACAGAGGATATTAAAGTAATTCTCACACACACTTTTCTCCACCACCACCACCACCACCTCCTCCTGGTGTTCTGACTTCTTTACCTTCTCCTTTTTCTCTTTTCTCCTTCTACTACTATTTTTTTTCTCCTCCTCTTGTTTGACAAATCTTGGTGTTTATTTGGAGTTAGATGGGTAATGATTGTTGAGTCACTTAAAATAAACAAATAAAGAAAAGAAGCCATTCAGTGATATTGAAGGAAAGGTTTCATATTTCTGGTCGTATTTATGAAGTGTGTGTGTGTGTGTGTGGTATCATCTCGTGACAGAATGGACGCCTCAGTAAGGAGTTGGATCTGGTGGGACATCATGTCCGAACCCGTCTGGACGAGCTGAAGAGACAGGAAGTGTCCCGTCTAAGGATGTTACTCAAAGCCAAGCTGGACAGCACCAACATGCAGAGTAGGAGCTGTGTGTGTGTGTGAGAGTGTGTGTGAGAGTGTGTGTGAGAGTGTGTGTGAGAGTGTGTGTGAGAGTGTTTATGATTAACGCTGCGTTTGTTCCTGTTCCTCTGACAGGTGTGCAGATGGATCATGCGTCCTTACTTAAGCAGTTTGAACATCTGGATCCTCACAACCAGAACACTTTTGAGGCCAAAGACCTGGAGCTGCTCATCGCCACGGTGATCTCAGTCACTCCCACCTTCAGAACCTTCAATTCACCATCACGATCTGAAACAAAACACTGATCTTGACATTATAAATATCATCACACTGCTCTGACATCAACATCAACACCCTTTTTATTGATCGTTTATATGACACACACAAACCCTTTTTTAACGTGTGTGTGTTTGTGTGTTTGTGCCAGGCCACTAAAGACCTGGAGAATTACGACGCTGAGCGTCATGAGGAGTTCAAGCGTTACGAGATGCTGAAGGAGCACGAGAGGAGGGAGTACCTGAAGAGTCTGGACCAGGAGAAGAGAGAGAGGGAGGAGAAGAGGCTGGAGGAGTTGAAGGAGAAACACCGCCAGCATCCCAAAGTCAACGCTCCGGTCAGTCAGAGAGAGAGAGAGAGAGGAGGAGGAGGGTGATAGAGAGAGGGAGAGAGTGAAAGAAAGAGATGGAGGTGAATTGATGATGATGAGTCTTGGCGGTGCGCCTGTCCTCTGATTGGTCGATTTTCCTGTGTGTAGGGGAGTGTGGACCAGCTGAGAGAGGTGTGGGAGGAAACCGACGGTCTGGACCCACAAGAGTTCAACCCCAAGACCTTCTTTAAACTCCACGGTAAAGTACCTCCGTTACAAGTCTCCTCCCTTATAGGTCACATGGTGGTGTTGTGGGTAATGTGAAGTGTAAGGGTGCACAAACTTTTGTACCCGCCCCCATGAGCCGTTCAGTCGTGTTTTAATATTATAACGAAGTGAAATGTCTGTTAAAACGCGAAATTGGAACGAAGTGTCACGTTGGCTCTTAGGGTAAACTTTCAGCTGGTGTCACTCGAGGGGGTGTGGCTTGTTTTTCTCCTGTTGGCCTTGTTTAAAGTCACCATGTGTATCCCTGTGCTAGCCTATTAGCTTAAATGCTTAGTGATCACTGCATAATTTTATACAAATACCCGACTTTCTTTCCGTTATTGTTTTATTTTAATGTATCGTTCGATGTATAGGTGGCCGTCCGGTATGCGATACGATACTCTGCGATACTGCGCGACGCGATACTGTAAAGCACAATGTTATGCTAGGATACTGTGCTAGATGTAAATGTAATGTAGAGCTCGAAGCTACTTAACAGCTTTTCTCACACTGCGCTGTTGTGTTCTGGTTTCTGATTGGTCAGAAGGTGTTGACACCAGTGTGAGTGGTTTTTGTAACAGTCAGAAGTTTAGAATTTTTTTTCCCCCTTTTAGACACTAATGGAGACGGCGTTCTAGACGAGCAGGAGCTGGAAGCGCTCTTCACGAAGGAGGTACAGAAACAGTGCTTGTTAGTAGCCGGGCGCTAGTTTGAATGCTAGATTAGTTAGCGTCGCTGTAAGCTAGCTATGATAATAAGCATGAATATCATTACATTAAAGAACTAGCTTTATTATTAGTAGTAGTAATGGTGGTGGTGGGTACATATAAAAGTATTTGGGAAGTGCTAGACTTCAAGTAGTGATGTCACAGTCTTTCAACCAATCACGTTTGGCTAATAGTATATTTTTTAAAGGAGTTTTTTCATTTGCAGGTTTGTTTTTATCTGTTTGTTTATAATCTCTATTAAATACAGGTTTATGGTATTGTGATTAATTCTTTTATAATTTCCTTTTCCTTTCTTTGGGTGGGTGATTTATTTTCCCCTGACTCCAGCTGGAGAAGGTGTACGACCCGAAGAACGAGGAGGACGATATGATGGAGATGGAGGAGGAGAGACTGCGGATGAGGGAACACGTAATGAAAAACGTCAGATATGATTCTCCTTTTTTCACTGATACACCTGTCTGCCTGTCCGTCTGTCATTTGGCGCATCTGTCTGTCCGTCTGCTGTTCGGCACGCACGTCTGTGTGTCCTTTGGCGCGTCTGCCTGCCAGCCCGTCCGTCCATCTGTTTCTGTCTGTTTGTCTGCCAGCCCACCTGTCTGTCTGTTTGTCCACCCATCTGTCTATTTATTTTTCTGTCTGCTCGCATATTAAGCTCTTATAATGTAATTATAATGTTATAATTGACTTGTTTGTTTGAAGATAAATAAAATTGAAATGAATTATGGTATAATTTGTATTTTTGTGCTGCAGGTGGATGTGAATCACGACCGGTTGGTCAGCCTGGATGAGTTCCTCAAATCCACAGAGAAGAAAGACTTCAGCAGCCCGAAGGAGTGGGAGGTACGAAACCAACCGAGTTCAGGTCCAGAATACATCCAGGGTGTGGTCATGTGACTACCCATGATTGTGTGTATCCCCGCCCTTTACACCGAGCCATTTAAATAAACTATAATGAAGGCTTTATAGATGTGTGTGTGTGTGTGTGTTTTTAAATAAAATGTGTGTCGACGTCGTGGAGGTTTTAGTGTGACATTTTGTTTTACAGACGTTGGATGACCAGAAGCCGGTGTACACGGAGGAGGAGCTTCAGCGCTTTGAGGCGGAGCTTCTGGATAAGCAGGTGGAGCTCAGCAGGAGGGCGGAGACTCTGAGACAGGAACAGGAGATTCTGAATGAGAGAGGAAAAGCACTGGAGGCCCAGAAGAAAGAGTACCAACAGGTGTTTGGGGGGGTCATCATAAGCTTGAGATTGCCATGGAAACAGTAGGCTCAAGGAATTTATTTATTTATATGTTGGTTAGCTGTTAAAAAAATTCTTTTTGAGTTTTGGTTGCCATGATGACGCAAAAATTTCCTTCAGTGCTTTCTATGTGACTGGATGCTCTCCAGGTCACATGACCAGAAGGTGTCTGTAGGAACTAGTTGTGACGGATGTGTTTCTGTATGAAGGCGGTGATGGAGATGTCGCAGAGACAGAAAGGCCAGCAGGCAGCGCATCCACCGCCTCCTTCAGGCCCTAACGGGGAACTGCAGTTTCAGCCGGACACTCAGAACCTGGTTCAAGAACATGATCAAGGTGAGAAGAACCGAAGGCTCGCTTTTAATCTGACTCCTGGTGCCCTGGAGAGGGGGTGAAGCGGTTAGCGCTGTAAAACACTCGCTGTTTTCTGTTTGATCTACAGTGACGTAAATAATCATTTAACAGCCGTACTTTATTATTTTGATGGATTAGTGTTCCAGACTGCAAAAACAAATCGTCTTCTCTTCCAATAGGAGGCGACATAAGCGATATACTGTAACCTATGCTGCAGCTTTTGCATTTTGCCTGTCAGATCCAGTGAAGTAGGTGTGGCCTGTGTGTGTCAGTCCCAGTGAAGGAGGCGTGGCCTGTGTGTCAGTCCCAGTGAAGGAGGTGTGATAAATGAATTTTGTGTGTTGGTTCTGGTGAAGGAGGCGTGGTCCATGTGTGTCTCTAGGCTAAGGGTGGTGTGGCCTGTGTGTTCGTTCTTCAAAAGGGGGTGTCGGTCCTACCGAAGGGGGCGTGGCCTCTAAGTATCAGTCCTGGGGAAGAAGGCACAGACTGTGCGTGGCGGTTCCAGTGTAGGAGGCGGGGTTGCACACAGTAACTTTTAGTGAGATGTTAATGAGGTCCTAAATGAATGTAAAAATTTTTTCAATTTTTTTAAATATTAAATACTGGTTACTAATTTTAGTGTGAATATCCGTCACTGCTGATTGAAATCCAGCACATCGCCGTATCTCAGGTCATCTTCACCACGTTACGCATCACTTAATCTTTTCAGTGAACGTCAGAGACCTGCATGGCGTCGAGACGCATGTCATGTTCTTGAGGTTAGTGATGGACGTGTTGGGCTTCGTTTCTGGAGGAATTTCAAGCAACAGCTGAGAGTTCTGTAAAGATGAGTTGGTTAGCATGTTAGCATCAAAACTGGACACCATTCTGTCAATGTACAATAATTGTGTGTGTGTGTGTGTGTGTGTGTGTGTGTGTGTGTGTGTTCCAGTTGGAAAGGTTCCTGTTGATCAGAATGGAGACGTCCAGAATGGCCCCCCTGCTGAGCCGCCACAGAACTTTCCTCAACACACGGCATAACATCATCTCCCATAAAACACACACACACACACACACACACACACACACACACACACACACACACACACACCCTGCTGCTAAACACTCCCCTCTCCATAACCTCTAATTCTAGCCGACTTTTATGTACGGTTTAGTTTCTGCTTTTTAATTGTTGTTGACCTTGAGTGATGATGTCACTAGATATCGCATGTTAATTAGAGGAAAACTCCTTCCTCAATCATTTGCATATTAATCTGCATAATTAGCCTGATCAGCATCCCAGGCGTTGCCTTTAACACCAGTGCCGCTCATCTTAGACCTCAAACTCGCCGTGTCTCCAGGTCGTACAGCTGCATGGCATTCTGGGACTTCGATGTCGGCCGACCGTTAACGTCCGAATGAAGGCAAGGAGTTTAACTTGAATAGCGTGTACATTTTTTGCGGTGTCCTCTCACAACTGGGTTCCGTTTGTTTTTATATATAGTTTGGCGAAAAGCTTTTAGTTCAGATGAGGTCGATTGGATGAAATGTTTGATGTTTCATTTTGCACTGAAGCTACAAGACTCACGTTGCTAAAAGCTAACATATTAACAGGAGTCACACGGCAACGTTATTCATAGCAACGGCAACGGCCTCCATCGTGGACACTCAATTAATTTATACTGCATGTACCGAATTATTATTATTATTATTGTTATTATTGTTAATGTTGTTTTCGTAAAATTATTCATCCATACATTTGCTGAACCGCTTGATCTTACTGGGTTGCAGGGGACTGAAACCCATCTCTGCTGACTCTGGTTGAAGGCGGGGTGCATCCTGAACAGCTCACCAGTCCTTCGCATGGACAACACACACATCCATGCACACTCACACCTAGGAGCGAATCGGAACAGACAATTAGCCTAATGTACATGTTTTTCTACTGTGGGAGGAAACCAGAGTACACAGAGGAAACATGCCAATCACACAGCACAACGTCCTCGCCAAGCCAAGAGGCGGACGTGCTAACCACTATCCATTATTATTATTATTATTATTATTACCAACATGTAAACACCATGATTGGAATAATATTTTGATTGCATCAGGCTAGCGATACGTGATGAGCCACTTAACCGCGAGTTTTATAGTTGGATCTTTAGCGAGCTGTGAGCGTCCATGTCGGTTTTGGTGTCACTTGCTGTGGGAAAGTTTTTTTTTTTTTTTAATTTTTGTAGTCGGCTGTTGGAAATTATGCTTAACTTAGGAACTTTATTCGAAAGCAGCATTATTTCCCAGTGCAATTCGACATGACTCCGCCCCCTGTATTCATAGGCCACACCTCCTAAAGGTGGAGTTGGAAGTGAAGTAAAGTGGATACAATTCCACAAGAAACAGAAGCACTGCTGTTTTATAAACAAATATAAAGTGTAACGGTGTGTTCAGGGTCTCGAAAGTCGCTTATGAATTTTGTGCCACTCAAACAACCGTTACTTTTTAGTACGTTTCAACGTGTTGCACATTTTTTTCACAATTGAATGTTTTTGTTGTGCTCAGTTTTTGTGATTTTAATGCTCATGCCAGCACACGCGCGTACACACACACACACACACACACACACTCGTGAGCAGACAGATTGAGATTTCTGTAGGTGTTGTTTATTATTTTGATTGTAATAAAGATGTCGTCTGATTCCACCCTGAGATGTTGATGTTTTTCCTTCTCATAATTAAAAATTCACTTTCGCTGCAGCTCTACGTTCATACGGTTTCTATTCGATGCATAGCTTCAACGTATTTCTCCCCAATCACCAGTGAGTGCTATTGGAGTACAGTAAGCCCCGGGCCTTCTACAGCCAATCAGGAAGTGGCGTCCATGTTGACACAAACGTTCAAGACGTTATTGACGATTTTTGAAGGTCACACACTGCTGAGTGTTTAAGTGTAAAAATACAACCAACAACTGCTTTATAAACACTTTATAAATGAGCTAACATTGGAAGTAGGCGGCGCTTAGTGGTACGCAATTGTGTAGTTGTCCACCATCGGGCGGATCAACAGAATTCAGTTTGGGAAGTTGTGTGTGTGTGTGTGTGTGTCTGTCCCTGGTGTGCAGTTTCTTTCGCTGAACTCATGATTCGTCTCCAGAACCTTAATCACCTCCTTCAGATTACCCCCCCCCCCGCCCCGCCTTCTCTCTCTCTCTCTCTGACAGGGGTGTAAGTATTTTTTTTCCTAATGGGTGGCTGCTGAAAGCTGTTGACCTTTGACCTTAAGTCTGAATGGGTGAGATGTTTGTAATGTTTTTTGTGATGGGTGTAGACACGTTCCCATGTACAGTTCAGATTAATTTTTCATCCTTCATTATTTACTTAATTTGTTATTTCTCTTTTACACTCTCTCTCTCTCTCTCTCTCTCACTCTCTCTCACTCTCTCTCTCTCTCTCACTCTCACTCTCACTCACTCACCCACCCACCCACAGGCAGTCACATTGCTCTGTGAGTGTCTCTCATTCTCATTTAATTCCACATTCCAGCTTTAAATTCTTTCCCCTACTTTCTCACCCCTGTTGACCCCTTCAAGCCCCACCCACCTGTCACCTGTCAATCAAACCCCTCCCCTTAGCTCCACGGAGATTTCACAGGATGCTGTAAAGCTTTTTTCATTCTGACTGTTTTAAAAGGAGGAACAGTAACTCTTAAAATTACAGAGTTATAAAATTTTGATATAATTTTTAATGCAAAGAAATTAAATAAAAGTTGAAGGTAATTATGAAGCCATGTCTGTCTGCTTCTGGATAAACATCACTTTATTTACTCGGAGCTTTTTTCTTTTTCTGATATTTCTAATCATGTTTTTTATAATTTTTTTAAAAATTAGAAAACAATTTTTTTGCTATGAAAAAAAGTTAAAGTCAAAATTTTTCTGAAATAAAAAATGGCTGAACTTTTCAACATACTGCCAGTAAAAGTGTGGTTTTATTAATTAATTTGTATTATATAATAATGTAATAACTATTTTATTATACTTTATTAAAGAAAAAAATCTCCAGATATGGTTACCTTTTTTTTCTAAATTCCAGGTTTAGCATTGATTATATTTCCACCTGTTTGTTTGTTTGTGTGCAAGATAACTCAAAAAGTTATGTACAGATTTAGCTGAAATTCTTTTCTAGAGTCGGCGGTTTTACAAGTAACAAACCATTAAATTTTGGAGGTGATCTGTTCATGGGATCATGTTGGAAAAAAAAAAATTTGTGAAGTCCCTATTTTGAGCATTGCTTTTTTATTCACATAGAAATATTATCAAATTTAGTTAATTTTTGCCAGGCAGGTAGAGTATCAGAATGATGGTGTAGAAAATAGCTGGGTCAAAGGTCAAGTACAGAAGATTTTGCACACAGAGTTCTTTAAAAGTTTTCTGAAGCACCCGTGGATCATTATCTGTCAGACTGTATTTGCGAATAGTGAATTTGCATAATTAAAGCTGCTTTTGGTTCCACCAGCGAATCCTCCATGTGTCTTGGACAGAAAGGACAACCAGAGGTTGGGTGTTAGATCAGATCGGCCGTGGATTAACGTTTCGGAAAAACATCTTGAAGTGAAAACTAGAGCAAACTATCACCACTGGCAAAAGGAAGAGAGGTAGGTCCCCGATATGGCTCACGGACATCAGGAGTCAACGTGCATGAGATTGGTTAAAACAGTTCGTGTTCCCGCCAACAGGGAGAGGTGGCGATAGACCGTAATGACCACAGCAGCAACTGCGTCGTGCGACGACTGACCCAGAGACTTTTTATTGCTGTCGCCTTGTATGAACTTGGGACTCGTGTTTTATTCTTGTGATTTCGTGCTTTCACAAAAGTGAACCAGTAGCCTTTTCAAACTGGCTAATGCACACTTCAGAAATCTTCAGAAATGTAAGTAAAAACCACCTGATGATGAAAATATCCATATGTTCAGGTTTAACAGGAGAGTTTGGAAGGCTTTCCTTTGATTAAACTTCAAGGTCACAAATAATGTGTGAATGAATGTTGATCAGACACCCACTCGGGGGAGACATTTCATTATAGGAATTATAGATTTCTCAGGTTAATCAATTCGGGCCTGTCGGAGGCTCGTTACACTCGGAATGTCCCTCTACATTAGTTTCATATTGTTCTGGTAGTGTTTAGGTGAAAAGATTCAACCTACACTTAGCCACATTAGCATTAGAAATTAGGGATGGAGAGAAAATTCCAGAAGCTGATGCTAAAATTAAAATGCGTAAAACGCGATGAGTCAGAGTCTGAGAGACGAGTCGCGGTTAAACCAGTCTTGTGTGTGTGTGTGTGTGTGTGTGTGTGTGTGTGTGTTTTAGCTTTGATGATGAATTTTTGACTCGTCTTTGCTACATGTGCTAACAGTGCGTGACTCACTGAGTCTTTGTTTTGGCGAAGATTCTATCATTTGATAAACAAGTGTTTAGACACTGTGCGTCCTGCGCGTTGGTGGTGTGTGTGGGACTGAACCTCGTCTCACACTTCCTCTTCTTTTTCTGAACACACACAGTCATTATTCGCTCCCTTTCCTTCTCCCACTCTCTCCAAGTCGAAAAATGAGCAGTGAGGAAGATTAGTATTGTAGCTTATTTTTTTCCTCTCAGATTTTCTTTATCTACCACAGTAATGCTAATCCGTCGCTCTTGCTAATGTGACCATGTTTTCTGCTGTAGCTACGTTAAGTTAGCTAATCACCACCCACACCGTCTCAGGAAGAGTTCATTAATGTAGTTATGCTAACTTCATCTTACTATCAAGACTGTGTTGCTAACATGAGCATCTTGCCTCCATTTTGAATAACATGTAATATTATGAAAGGACTGCAGACCTGATTAGCCTAGCGCAATTAGCTTTAGCCTTAGTATAATCTTTTTCCATCTGCATCTTTCATCCTTCTTTTCCACTCTGTTCTCTCTCTCTCCCTCCATCATCCCTCTTTTCCACCCTGTTCACTCTCTCTCTCCCTCCATCATCCCTCTTTTCCACCCTGTTCACTCTCTCCCTCCTTCATCCCTCTTTTCCACTCTGTTCACTCTCTCTCTCCCTCCATCATCCCTCTTTTTCACTCTGTTCACTCTCTCTCTATCCTTCATCCCTCTTTTCTATCCTCACTCTCTCCATCCTGTGCACTCTTCTTCCATCATCTCTCTTTTCCACCCTGTTCACTCTCTCTCTCCCTCCATCATCCCTCTTTTCCACTCTGTTCACTCTCTCTCTCCCTCCATCATCCCTCTTTTCTATCCTGCCTCATTCTCCCTCGCTCCACATCATCTAGTCCACTCTGATTTTCTCTCCCCTCTTCTATCCCTCCATCCTGTTTTTCAGTCTCTCACACTGGAACAACATTAAGTTATAAATATTAATATTTATGAGGAAACTATATAAAGATGGTGTTGGTTATATGACATCATGCTGATTATGCAGCGAGAGTCTCTGTGTGTATGTGGGACATGCTGCTGTAACATGGATCAGATGGAAGAGGGCGCTCACACACACACACACACACACACACACACACACAGCAGCGGCTTCCATCCACATTCTCCTGCTGATGATGTAGTGTTTGTCTTCATGCTGGTGTTTTATGGTTCTGCCTGATTTTAGTGATCCGGTTCTCCTCACTGTAAACCAGAACATCTGCTCATGCAGCGCACGCTACAGTAAATCGATTGCTCTCACACGTCGCGTTAGTTCGCTGTTGTTTTGTGAATTTCTGGTTCCCGGGGACGTGTACCATGAGCATTTCTCATAAAAAGATTTTTTTCAAAATTTGTGTAGTGGCTAGCACGACCACCTCACAACAAGAAGGTTCTGGGTTCGAATCCCGGGTTCGGTGAGGGTGTTTCTGTACATCATGTTCTCCCGTGCTTGTGTAGGATTCCTCCGGGTACTCTGGTTTCCTCCCACAGTTCAAAGACATGCACATTAGGCAAATTGTCTGTTGTCCCTAGGTGTGTGAGTGTGTTTGTGTGTTGGCCCTGTGATGATATTGCGAGCTGTTCAGGGTGTACCCCACCTTCACCCCTATGCTGGCTGAGACAGGCTCCAGCCTTCCCGCAACGCCAGTATGATTAAGCAATTTGGAAAATAGAATAGTGTTTGTTTATATAATGTAATTTCATGTTTTTATCGAAACCTGATTTTATTAATAAATTAATTAAATGTTCATTAATGATTACAGTTAGTAATATTTAACTGATAAAACTGATTTTAAAAAATATATTGATTTTTTTTTTTTTTTTTTTTTACAACCTGCAGGTCCTGTAACAGCCGCTTGCCGTGACCTCTGACCCCTGTCCCTTCCCTGACCTGTATAAAAGTGTAAGGTTGAGGTGCGTGGACGGTTTTCTCAGAGGGCTTCCCCCATCATCTGCTGTTTCAGCTGCCGCGCCGTTCACGGAGCCGGACGCCGGTGATGCCGCAAGCTCCAGACAAACGCGCCGGCTGTGCTGCCTCTGTTGCCATGGCAACCCGAGGCAGGCACTGTCGGGTGGATGGTGAGCGGTTTGTCGTTAGGGTTCATGGACGTGTGTTTGTTTAAATCTATACCCATGTTTTTACTGATGCCGTAATGTTGTTCAGTGTTTTGGGTTCATATCAGCCTGAGCGATGCTCGATATCGTATCGTATCGGTGCGTCCTTCTGGTTGAGGGAGAGAAATGATGTGTGTGTGTGTGTGTGTGTGTGTGTGTGTGTGCGAAAGCAATGTAAATTTCCCAGATCAGTGTGAAACTCTGAACTGCAGGTAAACACCAGGAGAGGGAGGGAAAAAACCCAAAACCAACAACAGCAACCGTGCGGCTTCTCGCTATCTTTCTGTGGAAGAAATGAATGTGTTGGTGCGACACCTGAGACCTTCGCACCGACTGAAAGAAATACGAGGGATGTGATCAAATCTCTTGGCTTCTAATCATTAACAGTCCATAAGCATGGAAAGAGGACGGAGGTGAGCGGAGGTGAGGGAGAACATCTCTGTGGCTTTAAATCCTTCCCTTGTGCACTAGGGATGACATCATCCTCTAAAAAACCCATTACGTCATCCCTTCAGGGAGCCTCCTCCCCTACCCCACCCTGCACCCTCTCGTCTCTTCCTCCTCCTCCCCTTCTTCCTCCCCCACCTGACCTCTGATTGGCTTGTATCCGTGTACGGACCCTCCCAGTCCTGCTTCTGATTGGCTGAGAGAATCCGCTGGTGTCTTTGTGTTATTGGTTTGGTGCTTTCTGGGATGCACACACACACACACACCATTCTCACAGCCCCATTATCTTTATGCACAATACACTGATTAACACACACACACACACACACACACACACACACACACACACAGCACTACATTTAATGCAAGAAAAGAGGAGTTGTGTATAAAGGATTATATAAAAATATTTATCACTATAAATGTATACCAATCTAAGACCATCTAAATAATTATCTTTTCATAGTTTGTGTGTGAGTGTGTGTGTGAGAGAGAGAGAGAGAGAGAGAGAATATGTATATGTAAGGAATTGTAGTACTATTGTTTGTCGCTAGAGGGAGACATGAGCCCGAGTTGCCAGATTGGGATTTTCCCCTCCTTCTTGATATTTCTTTTTAAAGCAGGGTCATGCTCCACTTAGTCTCAGCCGACTCTGGGTGAAGATGGGGTACACCCTGAGCAGCTTTTCAGTCCTTTGTAAAGCCAACACACACGCCTAGGGGCAATTCAACACAGACAATTAGCTCAATGTGCATGTCTTTAGACTGTGGGACGAAACCGGAGTACCAGGAGGAAACCCACGTAAGCATGGGGAGAACATGTAAACTTCACACAGGAGCACATTGGTCAAGCACGGGACTCGAACCCCGGACCTTCTTGCTGTATGGCGGACATATTAACCACTACGCCACCATTCCACCCTAAAGTTGATCAGTGATGGGTAATCAGAGCAACGGTGATCAGTGATTGGTCATTGGGATCAAAAGTAATTGATGCTGGATTGTTGGAGGAAACTGGTGATGGATGAATGGTGGTTTGTAAATAATGATGATTAGTGATTGGCCGCAGGGGGAGAAATACAGAAAGATGAATGGTCGTTTGGAGGATTAGTGTGGAATTGATGATCAGTCACTAGATTTGGATTTGGATTCAGATGGGCTCTTTAATTAATAAATAAATAACTAAATGAATGAATGAAATACAGGTAATGAAGGGGTCTCAAAAGTCGGCAGGTCTCTAACACTTCCTTCAAATCCCGTCCTCCTGGATTCTCCCTGGACCTGCTGTCCACTGGGGTTTCTTTCTGCCGTGTGGTTCCTCGGGTAGCTTTATGGCAAACAGAGTCTGCGTTTAAACTGAAATTGGGAAGGAGAACAATCTGGCAACCCCTGATTGAGTGTGTGTGTGTGTGTGTGTGTGTGTGTGAGAGAGAGAGAGAGAGAGACTGGGATTGTCTCTAGTTGCGGTGTCCTAACATATGTAGGGTTGAAGGGAATTAAATTGGGATTAAAAGAGAACCTCCCGGATGGATGGGAGCCGGATGTGGATGTGACTGAAGGAGGACCAGCGATGACAAGGGTGAGAACCGGCGGATAAGGGCGCGCGCATCCCTGCCTTATTTTTGACTCCCTTCAATCTGTGTGTGTGTGTGTGTGTGTGTGTGTGTGTGTGTGTGTGTGTGTGTGTGTGTGTGTGTGTGTGTGTGTGTGT
>JAOUQZ010000024.1:24509197-24519197 GCA_028564935.1 Neosilurus hyrtlii | reverse complement strand
ATTTTGGGAAAACTGTTTGTTTTTTCCGTTGTTTTACACGCGGTGCTAATTTGTGCATCTTCAGACCCAGAAACCTGAAGTGCAAAAACAAACGTAAAAGCGACGCATAGCTTCAAAACTGTTTACATTGAACTCTCACTCACTTATTCTGCAATCCACGTAATCCTACTGGGGTCACGGGAAGACCGGAGCCTATCTCAGCCGACTCTGGTGGGGTACAAGGCGAGGCACACCCTGAACAACTGCCTGGTTCATTGCAGGACCAACACACTCAACCACCCTCACAGCTTGGGGCAATTTGGAACAGCAAATTAACATAATGGGCATGTCTTTTGTACTGTGGGAGGAAACCCAGAGGAAACCCAGAGGAAACCCACATAAGCATGCAGAGAACATGCAAGCTCCACACAGAAACACCCTCACTGAGCCCGGGACTTGAACCACTATTCCACTGCTTCACCGCACAGCATATAGCATGTGGTCAAACGGCATTGTGGGTAATGTAGGACACTGTTTAAGCAAAGACAGAACGATTGAAGATTTTTTTCACATGGCGGGTGTGCAGGATGTATGCGGTGCACTGTATCAGGTTTAATGCTGACATTAATGCAAACAAAACGTTTCTTCAGTGTTGATGAAAGGATGAGAAGGAAACAGCTGGAAAGCTGCCAGGAGAACAGCATCATTAATGAAGCCTCAGAAATACCTGGAAGGTCCTTGCACCTTCACGTTCCGGCGCTATGAGGGGTGCTGGCTGACAGAAACAGTATTTTTTCAAACATACATAAAGTCACTTCAACCAACATCGCCGTTGGCGTCACCCGTATCCGTACCCAGACGAGGTCTGTCCAGTTCGGCAGAAAGATTTATACATTTGTACGAAACTTGGAACGGACTCTACAGTGTAAAGGCGTCCATTAGTTGTATGGTTGTTGTACGATGCACGTGCGTCTTGTTAGTAACTCGTGCGCGGCTTAACTACTACTTGACATGAAAAAGAGGTGTGAATGGCATAGACCACATGTTCAATGGACGATTACTGACAAGCAGCTCATGCGAACTGATGAATAACGGAGGTGTATCGGGGATCACAGAACAAAACCAATGATTTCAGGAGACGTACATTATAACTGCCGTACATGTAATGGGTCTTCACTGGGTCCTAAACCAACAGCGACATACTGTACATCCTCCAGGGTATCGTGAGAGTCTAGTGCAGCAATGGAGACGACTTTCACCAACGGATCACTTTCTTTCATAAAGTTTTTATTCGTCGGACGCCATTCACGCTCTGCGGTGACTTTTGATTGCTAGCTAAGGGTGATAGTTTTGGACATATTTCTAAAAAGACATGATGCAAAGCTGCAACAGGACACGGCCACTTATCACGCAGAAGAGCAGCCTGAGTTACAGGTTTGGTGAAGCACGGTGGTGGCAGTATTGCTCTGTGGTGCAGCTTCCCTTCAGCTGGAGATGGTGATGTAGTCAAGATTAATCAGAGATAATTCCAGATACCGATTTATTTTGGTATATAACCTTCATTCAGCTAAAACAATCTCACTTTACAGCATGAAGACCATCCAAAGCACACATCCGAGTCAGCCGCAGAAATTAAGATCAACGTTTCGTAATGGATCAGTCAGAAACCAGATCTAACCAGATCCTATAAACAAACAAACAAAAAACAGTGGAAGAACAGAGAGGGCTGTGTTCTGAAGATCCCCTCGCTTTCTGATCCACCCTCAGCATTTTTCTGTACAAGAAAAGTGGAATAAAGTGGCTGAATCAGGACGGTGGGAGACTCTTATCACAGAGTGCTCGATTACACCAATAAAAAGTGTTTTAATAAAGTGTTCATTAAAAGGTGAAACAAAATCTGAGATTATTTATATTTATGTGAAAAATCATTTAACTCACATAAATCTACAGGGTAAGAAAGCTTGTGTGTGAAGCGTCCGTTGCGCCAGCTAGCCGCACAAAGCTAGCATAAGATTTGAATCCGGAATACTCACAGCCTGATATTCTTTCTTGACTCTGCTTCATGATTGTTTATATTTATATCACCTGAGGTTTGGTGGCGTAGTGGTTAGCACGACTGCCTCACAGCAAGAAGGTCCTGGGTTCTGTGTGGAGTATGCATGTTCTTCTTGTGCTTGTGTGGGTTTCCTCAGGGTACTCCGGGTTTTTCCAACAGTCTAAAGACATGAAAATTAGGCTAATTGGCTGTTCCAAATTTCCCCTAGGTGGAAGTGGGAATGGTTGTGCGTGTGTTTGCCCTGGAATGGACTGGCCAACTGTTCACGGTGTACCCTGACTTCACCCTGTCCTCCCCACGACCCTCATAACATTAAGCAGTTCAGTAAATGAATGAAAGGTTTGAGTGTGATTATGTAAACAGTGTTCGATTTGATGCGAGATACCTGAAGCCACTCCTCTTTGATTGTGACTGGTCAATTCTGACCACTCCCCTTTAAGTGCAGCCTATTACTTGGGTTCATTTTCTAATTTGTTTTCTTTCTTCTTTCTCTCCACAGCTCTCTTGTAGCTGATCATCCCTAGAGGGTTTGACAGCCTTGATTTATGCCCCGCCCATCTCTCCTGCCCCTCCCTTTCAACCCAACCATCCTCGTAGATTCTCCGAATAGTTTATCTGGACCACGAACAGTTTCTCCACCCAGAACTTCACCCAGACCAAGGAGCTTGGAAGCGTCTTAAACAAAAATCAATTAAACAGCAAAATAGACTGTGCTTCTGTCTATTTAAAAAAAAATGGATGATTTGAAAAAAATGAGAGGACGCGAACTACCTGCGAGAGTCCGTATTTAAAGGAGTAGGAACATTTGTGGACAGAAAGGACATTTTGGTTGGAGAAAGGATCGCAGAGGGTGGACGTTTGTTGATAAAGAAGTTTGCAAAACTGTTTACAGAAAGCATCATCTTTCTAAGAGTATACAAATATACACTTCACAGAACACTATAAGGGTTACACACACACACGAACACACACACACACACACACACACACACACACACACACACACACACACTTTATTACGTAACCCGCTCCCACACTTCCCGGCCTCAGGATGATGTGCGAGGTGATGCCCACTATATCGGAGGACGGCCGTGGTGGAGGAGGAGGGGGGCCGTCCTCACCTGCCGGGGGCGGGAGTGGCATGGGAGGCAGCATGGGGGGCATCGGAGGCGGATATGAAGGTGGCAGCACAGGGAACCTGGAGTCTCTGATGGTGAACATGCTGACGGAGAGGGAGCGGCTGTTGGAAAGTCTGAGAGAGACTCAGGACAGTCTGGGGACAGCTCAGCTCCGTCTCCGAGAACTGGGACATGAGAAAGACTCGCTCCAGAGACAGCTGTCCATCGCCCTGCCTCAGGTACACCAGCGTGAGTGTGAGTGAGTGAGTGCATGTGTGTGTGTGCGTGTGTGTGTGTGTAGGAGGTAATATAATGTAAAATATGACGAAATCTTCCAACCGTGAATCTGAATCAAATCGTTTAAGAATTCTGGAAACTCTCCTGAACCAGGATCTAAACCGAGCTGTAGCCGTGTCTCCTCCTCGCACACTTACAAAGACAGCCAGGTGTTGTCGCTTTTATTATAGGATGTTGTCATGCTGTCATTATTGATATTCCAAATAGGGAAAAGTTTATGCACCCCTGACCACAATGCCCATATATGGTTTTTCCCAAACCCAAATCACACGTTTGTGCAGAATATCTTTCTACACTGTAGCATTAGATTCTAATCCTGCTGCAACATGACAATGTCCCTGTGCACAAAACTCCTCCTTGAAGACATGGTGTGTCACATGGAGTCTCTTGAACGAAGTCCTGACCTCAACCTTAAGCACTGAACACTTTTTGGGAAGAACCGATTTTACCCTAGTCCTCCTCCTCAATATCCCGACACCTGACCTTTTCATTAACGCTCTTGTAGTCTGAATGAACACAAATTCCAATAGCCACGCTCTAAAACCCCCAAAGCCACACCTCTATATTTAGTTTAAAGGCTTCCCAGAAGAACGGAGTTTATTATAATGGAAACACTGGTGAATAAATCTGGAGTGAGATGATACATGTGGGTGTGATCCATACTTTTGATCATGTAGTGTATCTATGTAGTGTTTGCTGTTTGATTTGTATTAATAAGTATATGTATGTATGAATAATCTTTGGATAGATCTCGTATTGGGAAAGATAATGTAAAGATGAGCTGATGTGCTGATTTAAATTGCAAAAGTTGAACCATGTGATGATGTAAAAGCAACAGAGGCTCAGCAATGACTAAACATCTTCTCATAAGACAGAGAGAGAGAGAGAGAGAGAGAGAGAGAGAGAGAGAGAGAGAGAGATGATGACCTGCTTTTGTTCATCAGGATCTGTTCTGCTTTGACTCGCACTCATCTGCTCTGTTACATTGCCGTTATGTCTGAACTCAGCAGCATTGTTTTGTTTTTTTTCCTCTGACCCACCAGTCTTTATCTCCCACAAAGCTTCCCTCCTTTGCAGCGTGTCCCAGATCCTGGTTTTTCGCCGGTCTCGATGAGAAAATAAAAATGGGACAGAAAATCATTGGATTTGAGACAGAGCACAGCATTGAACTTCAGTATATCAGAAACAATCCTGAGATAAAACTATTTAGTATATGATACACGGGAACGGTGCAATCTGATTGGTTCTGTATCTCTGGATAATAAACAATTATTGAACGAGGGGAAGTATAACATCGAGAATTATTCGACTGAGGGAATGTTATCCACTGAAAGCAGAATTTTATAATTGCTTAATTAATATTTAAACATATTTTCTAAATATTCATACAAAATATACAAGTAGACAGTGTGGGATACGTGATAATTATCCTTCTCACTAAGAGGCGCTAGATACCTGGAAGAGCGGAGTCTACCTTATTGAGAGAGCAGAGAAGAAGGACAGCTGATGCAGTAGTCCCAGTAACTCGTAACCTCGCAGTTAGTGAATTAAGTGAATTGAACTATTTAAATGCATTGTGTTCTTCACAATACAACAGACTGGCATGTTACTAAGTGGCTAACTATCTAGTTCGCATCAGTGAGCTTTATAAGGTTTGCATGTTGTACAGTTATTGCCATTTCTGATTCATCCAAGACACAAAAAGCAAAAAAAATATGGAATTAAAGTATTTGATGGTTAGAAGCGATTTTTTTTCTCGTTTTCAAGAATTAGACCTTATTTTCACCAAGCAAGACTTTTGGATCAAGAAATCTCAAGGCAGGCAGCTATTTTATCACCAGCATGACAGGAAGAGGAGAGACATAGATATCAAAAGAAAGATGGGCTATGCCTCATGGCAGACGGCTCCTCCATGTCTGAAGCAGTGGGGCCCTGAGCTGTAAACTTAATTAATTTTTTAATCAATATTTAAGGTTGTTATAAGCCTCTATCTCTATCTTTATTCTTATAGCAGCATAAACTTTGAGAAAACAAAATTAAGTTTACAGCCCAGTGCCGCATTGCTTCCGCAGGGCAGAGTCAATCTATCCTACGTGATATCTATGAGGAGGAACATCAGCATGTGCAAAGTGTGTCAATTATCTGATGGCAACAATGCAATATCAAGAATTATTTGATGACTTTCCACTAATCAGAAATGAGAAAGTCTCTTGAGACTTTTGTAAAGAGTAGCTGCATAGCCATCAGCGTGTTTCTGCTCTGCGATGGCCTGGCGAGCTGTCCAGGGTGTGCTCTGCCCTTGGCCAGAGTCGGCTGAGCTGGGCGCCAGCCTCCCCCGTGACCCTAATTAGGATTAAGTGCTTCAGAAAATGAATGAATAAGTATCCACCTTCCAAACTTGGGATAATACTTAAAAATGTTGGACAAAAACTCACAGTTTTTCCTCCCAAAAATTACAAAGAAAGTAACGCAATACAGCCTTCACATTTTTTAGGATAAAAAAAGCACTTTATTTAAACTGTGAATCAGTTCCAAAACATGCCATCATGGAGCACATGTGATGTGATATTAACCATAAAATAAACCTGGTGTTTTTTTTTATTCATCATTATTGTTTTATTTTTATTTTTTGGCTGCAGTGTAGCATATACTTAGACTTTTATTTACCTCAATATTTCTTCTCAGGGGATTATACAGAAGTATCCTCCTCGTCTTCAGGGACTGTTAGTTATATTTCTGTATATCTTATGACTTGGTTATATATTTTATCTCCAGATGTCTGAGGTTCTCTGTTTTAATGTACAAAACACCTTTTATTAATGCTTACATGCTTTGAATTTTTTTTACTCAGTGTTTATACATATTGTGCCCATTGTGTTACAGCCAAGTTTTAAAAAAACATCTCATCGTAAACCAAAGAACAAACTCTAATATGCAGAGATGCATATTATAGAAAAGTAAAGAATGAGTTATTGATTAAGAAAGGAAAGAAAGAAAGAGAGATGGAAAGGAAATAAAAGAAAAAGAAGCACAAGTAAAACAGTAAAGGATTAAAGTAAAAAAAAATAATGAATTAAATAATTAATTTAATGATTAGAAAATAAAGAAAGAAAGAAAGGAATGAATAAAAGAAAGAAAGAAGCACATGAAAAAAATAAGTTAAAAAAAGATATAAAATAAGGATTGAATAATTAGGAGAGAGAGAAGCACAAATAAACTAATAATTAATTTAATGGTTAGCAAAGAAGGAAAGAGGCACATAATAAAACAAGTAAAGTAAGAATTAATGAATTGATTAGCTAAAATGACAGAAATCAGAGGGAATGTAGGGATGAAGAAGGTGTGATATAAGCTGACTGTTGTGAGGTTAAGAGCGTAACTGCGCTGGGTCCGGTGCGGTTCTGTTCATAATGAGTTTTTCATTATTTCTCTTTAAAGTCTTTGTCCTGGTGAATATTTGGGTTTTAATGCTGTACCCTTCAGTTCTGTGGATGTTTTGGTGCAGTGTCGCCCCCTTTACTGTAATCGGAGTACGAATGGATTTCAGAGCCGTCTGTTCATCCAAATAAAATCCTTCATTGGTATAATGGATCCCAGTGGATCCGGAGATCATCTCAGAGCTGTGCGTGAGTCGTTCTGTTCCCGTTAAAAGTCTGAGTCCAAAAAAAAGTGATCGTTAAAGATTAATCAGATACTAGTGTTTGTTCAAGGGCAGCACGGTGGTGTAGTGCTTAGCATGTCCACCTCACAGCAAGAAGGTCTTGGGTTCCAGTCTCGGGCTCAGCGACGGTGTATCTGTGTGGAGTTTGCATGTTCTCCTCGTGCTTGTGTGGGTTTCCTCTGGGTACTTCCGGTTTCCTCCCACAGTCCAGTTACAGTTCACAGCACAAAGGTTTTATTCCTTGTTTATCATAACAAATTTTCAAATATTATAATAAAAAAAAAAAGAAATTAGAAAAAAGTAAATGAAGTTAAAACAGGAAGTTCAGATAAATTTCAGGGAAAAAAACTTATGAATAACGTACGTGTTTCACTTATAAATAATATCCACCACTTCCCGGGAGTGGATTCAGACTTCAGCCTGTGAGTGTGTGTGTGTGTGTGTGTGTTGTTATAATGCAGAGATGTGCACTTCTTTACTTCCTGTCTGTGGTCGGATCTGAACGCTGTTAGATTCCATTAGCGCTTTAGAGCAGCACAGGATGAAAAGGTAATGAGTGATGGTAATGTGAACACGTGGAAAAGACGATGATCTCATTCTGTTTTGGGAATGTAGTGGGGCTGGAGCAGAAGAGTGTCGGGAAGGTATTGAGGCATGTGCTGGGGAATATGTTGGGGATTTTTTAGGGGGTTGTGTTGGGGGTGTTCTGGGTGTTTTGGAGGTGTGTTATGGATGGCATGTTGGGTATGTTTTGTGGATGTGTTGGAACACATGTTGGGAATATGTTGAGTGTTTTTGGGACAGGTTTTTAGATCTACTGAGGACATTTTGGGGAATGTAAAGTAGGACTTTGTTAGGGATGTTTTAGGGGTGTGTTAGGAAGGTGTTGTTGGGATGTTGAATGTGTTGAGGGATGTGTTGGCGGATACAATCTTGAAATTTGTTTGGTACCATGTTGAGGTATATGTTGGGGACACATTAGTGGATGTGCTGGGACTGTGTTGGGGGATGATGTATACAGGAACGTTTTGGGGACGCATTGGTGGATGTGCTGGGACTGTGTTGGGGGATGATGTATATGGGGATGTGTTGGGGGATGTATTGGTAGATGTGCTGGGACTGTGTTGGGTGATGATGTATATGGGGATGTGTTGGGGGATGTATTGGTGGATGTGCTGGGACTGTGTTGGGGGATGACGTGTTGGGGGATGTATTGGTGGATGTGCTGGGACTGTGTTGGGTGATGATGTATATGGAAACGTATTGGTGGATGTGCTGGGACTGTGTTGGGGGATGATGTTTACAGGAACGTGTTGGGGGATGTATTGGTGGATGTGCTGGGACTGTGTTGGGGGATAATGTATACGGCGAAGTTTTGAGGGATGTATTGGTGGATGTGCTGGGACTGTGTTTGGGGATGATGTAAACAGGGACGTGTTAGGGGATGTATTGGTGGATGTGCTGGGACTGTGTTTAGAGATGTTTGCAGGGTTGTGTTGGGGATATATTGATGGATGTGCTGGGATTGTGTTGGGGGATGATGTATATCGGAATGTGATGGGGGATTTATTGGTGAATGTTCTGTAACTGTGTTGGGGGATGTGTTGGGACTGTGTTGGGGGATGATGTATATGGGGACGTGTTGGGGGATGTACTGGTGAATGTGCTGGGACTGTGTTGGGGGATGATGTATACACAAACGTGTTGTGGGATATATTGGTGGATGTGCTGGGACTGTGTTGGTGGATGATGTATACAGAGATGTGTTGGGGGGTGTATTGATGGATGTGCTGGGACTGTGTTGGGGGACGTGATGTGGGATGTACTGGTGGATGTGCTGGGACTGTGTTGGGGACGTGTTATGGGATGTATTGGTGGATGTGGTGGGACTGTGTTTAGAGATGATGTTTACAGGGTTGTGTTGGGGGTATATTGATGGATGTGCTGGGACTGTGTTGGGGGATGATGTATATCGGAATGTGATGGGGGATTTATTGGTGAATGTGCTGGAACTGTGTTGGGGGATGTGATGTGGGAGGTATTGGTGGGTGTGCTGGGACTGTGTTGGGGGATGATGTATATGGGGACGTGTTAGGGGATGTATTGATGGATGTGCTGGGACTGTGTTGGGGGATGATGTATATGGGGATGTATTGGTGGGTGTGCTGGGACTGTGTTGGGGGATGATGTATATGGGGAAGTGTTGGGGGATGTATTGATGGATGTGCTGGGACTGTGTTTGGGGATGATATATATGGGGATGATGTATTGGGGATGTATTGGTGGATGTACTGGCACTGTGCTGGGGAATGATGTATTTAGGGTTGTGTTGTAGAATATTTACTGGATGTGTTGGTAGACATGCTGGTGGATGTGTTGTGTGACTTATTAAGGGACTTGTTGGGTGCCATGTTAAGGTACATATTGGTGGATGAGTTCTGGATGTTATATGGGATGTGTTGGGGGACATATTTGGGGACATATTGCTGGATGTATTTGGGGATATGTTTATTTGTGGCCATGTTGAGGGACGTATTTGTAGATGTATTAGTGGACGTGTTGGAGAACGTATTTGGGGGTATGTTGGTGAAAGTGTCAGGGATGTATTTGTGGATGTCTTGGGGACATTTTCCCGTATATAATAGTGGACTTGTTGGTCCACCTGTAAGACCTGCTTAAGTCTGTAGAACTGTCATCCAGGGCTTGAGACAAGCAGGAAATTGTGGGAAATTGGTGCCAGGCAGAACTGCAGCCTGGTCTCAGTGAGGTCCACTTCCACAACACAAATGTGCCATGAACCCACTGCGATACCATCTGTGTGTGTGAGTGTGTGTGTGTGTGTGTGTGTGTGTGTGTGTGTGTGTGTGTGTGTGTGTGTGTGTGTGTGTG
>JAOUQZ010000024.1:24490436-24507021 GCA_028564935.1 Neosilurus hyrtlii | reverse complement strand
TCAGTTGTGTAGTTGTGGGTTATTATCAGTTGTTTAGTTGTGTGTTATTATCAGTTGTTTAGTTGTGTGTTATTATCAGTTGTTTAGTTGTGTGTTATTATCAGTTGTGTAGTTGTGGGTTATTATTAGTTGTTTAGTTGTGTGTTATTATTAGTTGTTTAGTTGTGTGTTATTATTAGTTGTTTAGTTGTGTGTTATTATTAGTTGTGAATAAACAAAAACTACAAAAATAACTGTAAACATGGCTGCTGTTTGAACAGATAAAGTTTTTTACGTGTGTGTGTGTGTGTGTGTGTGTGTATCTGTGTGTGTGTTTGTATGTGTGTGTGTGTAGGAGTTTGCCGTGTTGACCAAAGAGCTGAATGTGTGTCGGGAGCAGCTGCTGGAGAGAGAGGAGGAGATCGCAGAGCTCAAGGCGGAGAGGAACAACACACGGGTCAGTACCAGTAACCCCCCCCCCCATACTGGCCATGAATTCATGAGGCACTGTTACAGAGACAGTGAGAGAACTACTTCATGCACGTCACTGCACTTTTATTAGTACCAAACAGGAATAAATCTGAATGTAACACCAAATTCACCTTCGGATTCATTCACAAGGGCACAAAATTCCTCCCATTAGTTTTTGGTGAATAAATGAATCACAGTTTGATTACGTGTGAAGTAAACACACTTCAGGAGGAAGTTGTGACATGGAACCTTCACCCCCTACAGGAAAAGTGGGTCGGTTCTGGATGTAACTGGAGTGGACACCACTGGTTACACGCGGAACAGTAAACTGATGTGCGATTCTCAGTCCACAATGTAAGAAAAACAGGAATTTCTACTTTGGATATAAATTTTAATGCTATTTGCACTTTGAGGTGATACTTCGGTGGTAGTATGACATGAAACATAACTAACTAAAAAGTGTCAATTTTCGTCCACATATTGAAACCAATTTTGCAGAAAAACTTTTTTTTTTTTTCTCCTCCCGCTAGATGTATCCGAACTATTTTGTCTGACATGTTGTATGTGTCCATGTGGTATGTTTTGAACAGGGATTGCTCTTTAAATTCTTTATAGTTTTGGCGAAACATTAGGTCAAAATGTGAATAATTAAATTTGACCCAGTTTCAGAGAACAACCCATTTCAGAAACGGTCTAATTTCCATAAACTCCTCAAGGAAATTATATAATGGTTACCAAGCAGCAGTTCTACAGAAGATGAACCATCTTGTTGAGAGATGTCACAGGAGCCCAGACCTGGTTTAATCGAACTGGAAGGCAAAACAGTCTTTTTCAACAGTGGTGAGCAAAAACACATTTCAGGACTCGTCAGACCATGAAGGAGATGGGCTACAATAGCAGAAAACTACAATGTGGTCAACTCCCATCAACATACACAGGGGACCGAATCACTGAAACTGGGTGGATGAAGTCTTTTGATGAATGAATGTCTTCTTCCCCATAGAACTGCTGCTGCATTTTTATACCATTTTGTAATGTTTGTGCAAATCCTGGGAAATCAGCAGTATCCTGAAATACTCAACACCGTTAGCCCACCTAATTTAACCAGTGGTTCTTGTTGGTGACTTAAAAATCATCTTAATAATCGTCATAATAATAATAATAAAGGGCGGTGGAGTAGTTAGCACAACCGCCTCACACCAAGAAGTTCCTGGGTTCAAGTCCCGGACTCGGGCATTGTGTGTGGAGTTTGCATGTTCTTCCTGTGCTTGTGTGGGTTTCCTCTGGGGACTCTGGTTTCCTTCCTCAGTCCAAAGATGTGCACTTTATGCTAACTGGCTGTTCCAAATTGTTGTGGATGTGAGTGGGAATGGTTGTGTATGTGTGTTGGACTGCCTTCACCCAGTGTTGGCTGAGATAGGTTCCAGGCTCCCTGTGACCCTAATAGGATTAAGAGGTTCGGTAAATAAATGAGTCAAAGCAGTTCTGACTTTATTCACTGTTTTCCATTTCATCTTCAGCTTCAAGACTGCATCAGAGGAACACTTAGTGAGTGGCTTGCGACCTTAACCACGATACCTGGATTAGTAAGTGCACTATACATCCATATATTGTCTAAACACACTGGAAGAGAATTAGGGGAGAGTGTATACTGTATGAGAGACCTGAAAATCCGGTTGTATTTCATAGGTTGTTGGGGCTGTTTGACCTCATTTACATTCTCTTTGCATGTCACTGATTTGTTGAGCTGGTCGGTGCACAGTTGCTTAGACATTCTAAATCATTTTAAAGAAAGACATGCTAAAAGCTTAAATATTAACCAGGCAGCCTGATACGTGTCAGCTTCAGCGTAATGACGTCTCAGTTTCAGCGTAATGACGAATGATCGCGGAAATGATGTCCACTCAGTAGTATGGTTTATCAGGCTGGCGTTTGTTTATTCCTGACTCCATCATGTAACACTCAGCAAATCTGTCTTAAGGAGTTTGACAGAATGACTGTAAAGGTCTTATGCCATGTATTACTAAAGAGTGGTGAGGCATTCTTCATTTATAGGCTACTGATGCCTGAAATGTCATGTTTGCACACTCAAAGGGATATAAATTATTCTTTTAGCACAAATAGTTTTTAAATAATTTACATGAGAAGAAAATTACACTGAGGAATTATGGAGCATTGGGGTGGAATTGTTGAAGCTGACGTTTGTGTGACCCGTGCAGGACTTCCCCAGCACTCTGGACTGCACAATCCCACAGAATACAGAGCTGATCACACCAGAGGAGAGAGAGGAGCTGAGGGTGACTGGTGAGAACGTTGTATTCTTCCTCTATGGAAGAACAAACACTGCAGATGCTCTTTGTGTGTATCCCAGTAGTGCGTTGTCATCACATGCTGCTCTCCCTTTTTTCCCCCCTCAGTCAAGCTGTTTCTCAATGAATCGGATGGCTCATCTATAAAAAATGCAGTGGAGATGGGTGAGTGCTCTTCATGGGTTCAAAGCTCTTCAGTGTTCAGGTTTTTTTCTACAGATCAACAGTTTACGAATAATGTTATATATACACACACAAATATATATATATTTACCATACAATCCTTTAATTGCATATTTTGTTGATTTTCATGGGAAGCTGGTTTGCACCGTGCAAGCTGGTTAGCATGAAGCTAGGTGGTTAGCTGAAGGTCTGTTCTTTTAGCAGTCCAATAAAGTCATGATTGGTAAAAAAAAAAAAAGAAAAATCATTAAAAATAACTAAACATTTACAATAATATATACTATCACATTTTGTTGCCTTTTGCTTTTTATCTCCCTGGATTCAGTTAGCAGGGAGAAAGATGGTTAGCTGAAGGCCTGTTCCATCAGTTCAATAAACTCACGTTTGGTGTTTAAAAAAAAGTAAATAAAAAACAAAATACTTTAATGCTTTATTTTACTGGTTTGCATGGAATTAGTCTAAATTGAAATATTGGCTTTAGGGGCACTTCCAGTTTGACAGCTGAACTAGTGGACGTTAGCGTTTTTGTCATTGCCGGTTTCCAAAAGTATTGTGGAAAAAACTGTAATTTAAAAAAATATATATATTTTTAAATCCTTTCATTTTTTTAAATGAAATACTTTAGTCTAAAAAAAAAGTCATGACCATTTCTGTTTCTTTCCTGTGGTGATGGTGAGGTCACCATATTAACTTATCTTGGGAGCAGATTAGCCGTAAAATTAGAGCGCAGAATTTCTAATATCTTGAGATCTAGGTTGGAATATATGTATATATGTACTGTGTGTGTATACATATATAGCATGTTAATATACCGATTAAAGCACTGTCTAAAAGCCATGCAAAATGAAATTGATGGTTTCTTAATAATGGGGCTCTACAGCTCCACAAATATTTTTTTGAATATTTTTGATCAAAGTTTATGAAGATTCTCATGGCAAGTTTTAAAAACATAAGACTGGATTTAACCGAAACGTGGCCAATACATTATTAGACTATAACAATTATTAGAATGGTTTTAAATCCATAATTTCAAAGTGAATGCTCCTGAAATATGTCTGTCATACTCTGAAATTTGTTTTAAAATTGCTTAGTGCATGATGACTTTGCAAAAAATAGTCGAAATACCGCTGTGTGAACTAGTAGTAGTAGTAGTAGTAAACAGGATATGTTGCTTTCTCCCTGTGGCACAGCATGTGCTTCTTTAGGTGTGTCTCAACTGGATTCAGTTATCATCGCTCCTCCTCCTCTGTCCGAGGGCGAGACTCTGACTCTGGCTCGCCTCCAGCCGCTGTGGTCCGAGTTGGAACAAATTGTTCAGAGCCAAAAAGCTGCTTCCATCGGCACCTCAGACCTGGACAAGACTCAGCTTGAAGAACTGTATAACTGGGCACAGGTAAGGTACAGAATGTTTAAGAGCCTGTAAAAAATAAATACACTTCACCCTCGATTTCCCGGATTATTAGGGGGAATAGGCTGTCCGGGAACCTCAAAAGTCCGGCAGTCGCTAATGTCCGGGGTCCCTACCCTATCCCGGACATTTACCATAATCAGTCTGGCAATCACCATTATTCAGCAGCAGTCCCGGACTTCTACAACACTTATCCAACACTCAATACACAATATGTGTTTCCTCAAACTTAAGGAGTGAATCAGCACATTTTTTTATCACATTCATTTTAAATGTGGGTTCCGGCTTGTGTTCACTGTACTCACTTTCACTTTCCCTTTGCTTTTCCGTCATTGATACCACTATCTGTTCTATTATTTTGTGCTCCTCTGCTGCTACATTTTCGTCCATCCACTCGGACTGGAGACAGTAAGGAATTTGGAAAATCATGACTTACACAGACTTCCATCATCAATTCCCGGACTTGTCCAAACATTTATCTGGCAATACCAAATAATGTCCGGCGCCGGATTTTGTACCAGAAATCCGGCAAATAGGGGTACGGGAAATCGAGGGTGAAGTCTGTGAATACAGTTCAGGGGCAGCTGGTGACAGTAATAACAATCTTATGTAATACGAATGTAATATTTTCCTCACATCATTTTATTATGCCGTTAATCAGACTCCACATTTTAATTCATTGGTCCATTCTAATAATTAGCTCTCATGTTACTGTGAAGTGCTGTAAGGATCCATGTGCCAAAAGTGAAGCCACCAGCTCTGTCAGCTAAACCTTTTCTATTTATAAAGATTACACAAAAAATGCTAGGAGAATTTCTTCCTAATTTAACAAGCAAGTGTCCTGCACCATGAAGATGTGCTAAAAAGCTTTTGATGACGTTCCATACATTTACTTAATTGGAAAAAAAAAGGTAAAAAAAAATGTACTGCTTTGACAATTTAGCAAAAATTGCTGCTCTGAATTTGCTCAAATCTGCATATTTTATTCATTGGAACAATATATGTGCAAGTGACAAAGCATGTGATAGCTAACATCCCCCGTCCCCCCAACCACTTAACGACAGCATTTAAAAAAATAAATAAATAAATAAATAAAAAAACTGCTGCTCAGGCAATGTCTGGGGGTGGCGTAACACACTTAGAGGGAAGTGATATCCACATACTTCCTTATGCATGAAGTCACAAATATCCATGATTGGTTAGTGTCTCGGTAAAGAGGCCTTCAAACTATAACCAGTTGGCCCAGTGTATGGACAATTTTTGGCATTTGCTGCCATACGTTGAAGTTTGATTTGATTTCGTTTTGATTTTGTTATTTGTTTAAATAAGTCCCTCCACCATGGTTCATGCCATTCGTTGGAAATATATGTGCACACGCACTAAAAATTTTCAACGTATGCAAGCAAGCAGCCTGTGCACAGCTAGAAATCTCTGTAAGCGTTATGGGAACATCTTGCTCGTCTGAAGAAAGATTGCCGAATGACGGTTTGGATTCCCTGCCACATGCTACGTGTATTGTTTTGCAGGTGGAAGCCTGTCAGATCACACAGTGCATTGCAGCTTGTTGTGTATGGGGCTGCCTAGCCACAGCCCATTCAGGTGGTGTTAATGTTATGGCTGATTTGGTGTATGTGGAAGATGGATGTTGTCTTGCTGTAGGATATACAAATACTCAATTTTGCTTTCATATTTTCATATTGGTGTCTAGAAATGGCACCGAAAATGTCTCCAAGTAATTTAACTGCAATATTTTTACAAAGAATAGCTGGAATATTGTGGAATAGCTTGTCTTGTATTAATTTTCTGTACGTCTGATCTGATCCCTTCCGGAATCCAGGTGCATTCTGGAAGGAATAACTAAACCGTGTGACACCGATGCACTCCAGTGCCAGGAGTAGACAGTACTGCTATAATGTCAGACCTGAATGGGGTAGAGATGATAGGAGTTTTCATCGTCCAGCTTGGGGTGAAGCTTTTAAAGGGTGAATGAAATACTGCATAAATCATTTAGTCAATTGCACAACAAAATGCAAATCACTGCAGCTGACTGTCCAGTAAAGCATATATACAGTGACTTTTTTTCCTCCTTATATGCCCTGTTTATTCCCAGACAAAAAGTTCCTCCAGGGGATCCTCAGGGTGAAATTTCAAGGTCGTTGAGGGAGGGGTAAATGTTGTCCGACTCAGAAATAAATTCACCAGGACAGTTTTTTCAGCTATTCCAGTGAATTTCAGGGGTTGGAGCTTAGAATTTCTGACTTTTTTAAGGACCACCGTACTGTATGGGGTTTGCATATTCTCCCCGTGCTTGCATTGGTTTCCTCTGGGTGCTCCGGTTTCCTCCCACAGTCCAAAGAGATGCACATTAAACTAATTAGCTGTTCCAAACTGCCAGTATGGCTGCTTCACTAGCATGTGAATAACCTAACCACGTAAATATGGCACCACCGGTATACCAGTGTATACTGGTCCCATGTCAGAGTAAAAGGGGAGACTTACAGAAAGTCATGATGAACGACCCTTTAAAAAAAAGCTTGCCAAGAAAACTCAGTTGAGTCAGTAGGAGTTAAATTCGAGTGTATGTACAGTGGGTGAGTGAGATGGTGTGTTTAGTGTTAATACATTGGCAGGGGCTTCATTTTTGTTATTCTGTTATTTTGTTAAGTTCGCAGCTGTTTGCTGTGCAAATGTCACAGAGGATCATTATTTGCTTGTGCAGTTGTTAAGGGATTCAGTAGGAAAATCTTAGTAAAAAAAAATTAGTCAGGTTTCACCGCTAGATCTTTGAAAAACAAAAGCGCTTCTTTTCTCGCTCACATTTTTCAGCTCCATTTAGTGTCAGAGTGATGAGAACTCAAGAACAGCATAATGAACTCAAGTCTGGTGTTCTGACATGAGAAACTTGGCTTATCTGCTTAGCAGTCTACAGACTAATGAGCATGATGGTGTTGGTGGTGGTGTTAGAAGGAAACTTGAATCTTCGGATGAAACATTATCTGTTTGAGCAGACTGTACAGTTGGGAAGGTGACAGCTGGGCAGAGTCACGGATTAAAGCACTGCTGCATCACTCGCTTTAGATAGAGATAGAGAGAGACTCATTTAGGGATAAATAATATAAATATTCAGGCAGTGCTTTTAAAAGCAGAGCTCTGAAAATGTTTGCATTTATTATCAGTAAAGAAACAGTCGTTATATAACTTACTGTCTTTGCCGTGGTATTCAAAAACTTATTTCCCCTCAAGAAGAAAAGCATTTTAACTAAACAAGAACATTTCCTTTGAACATTGTGTGTGTGTGTGTGTGTGTGTGTGTGTGTGTGTGTGTGTTATTCTCCTTTACTGTTTTATTTATTTATTTTTTTTTGTTGTTTTGTGCGCATATATTATTATTATTATTATAATAAAAAAAAAGATATATATATATATATATTACATACAACACATACAAACACACATATATATAAATATATATATGTATATGTATGTATATGTATATGTGTGTGTGTGTGTGTGTGTGTATATATATATATATATATATATGTGTGTGTGTGTATGTATGTGTGTATATGTATGTGTGTGTATATATATATATATATATATATATATTTTGTGTGTGTGTATATGTGTGTGTGTATATATATAATATATACAAACAAACAAACAAAATGGTTGCATAAAGGGTTTTATCCTTTTTAAAAGTGTTGTCTCGGCTGTTCGCAGGTAGTTTGTGGGTAATTTAAGAAAATAAGAACCAGATTTATCAACCAGGGAAAACTAGAGCTTAATAAAACCAAGTACACTGATGGTAAATTAATGAAAACAGATGCAGTCGTTTCATTGTAATAATGATGAACACAGTCTACTAAGAGCAGCACATAGTAGTGTATGGTTGTAAACAGATGCGTGACTCGGTCTCGGTGGCGTTTCCATGTCATCTTTGATTTTCTCCAGCAAATTAAGATTAATGTGCCTTGGAAGTGAAATACATATATGTACTGTGATAATGTCTTCTTCTGGTATTCCTAAAACACTAACACTTAAATGGAGAACATTATTGTGCGCGCACTGTTCCCTGTGGTGCCTCTTCCTGACAGCATTGAACGAAAGCCGTGGGGGGTGTAAAAGACACGTTTTTCATCATGAAATAATAGTACAAAAAAACATCACATGGTTCATTTATATACTCTCCTCCCCAATTTTCAAAAATTTTCGGCTGCAAAAATAACTGCGTCCACACCATTCTATCACCAACACTAACAAATATGGCCCCTTAATGTTTCGTCAAGACGGT
This sequence comes from Neosilurus hyrtlii, assembly GCA_028564935.1. Taxonomy (NCBI): domain Eukaryota; kingdom Metazoa; phylum Chordata; class Actinopteri; order Siluriformes; family Plotosidae; genus Neosilurus; species Neosilurus hyrtlii. The sequence goes on along the minus strand of JAOUQZ010000024.1, from coordinate 24,498,380 downwards.
GTTAATGAAAGAATTTTAAAGTGTAAAAGAGGAAACTTCTTTATTAGCTGACAGAATAAGATGGCATTAATTAGGAATGTTTATATATCAGTCACTCAGGCTGAATTATTTCTTTTATAAGTTTAAAATCTTATTTTTCTGCTCTTTGATGTGATTAGTGTCATTTTGTGTGTAATGTTAAGCCTTAACTTTGCGTATGGATGTCTTCTGTGTTCTGATTCAGGTTAAACCCAGCAGTAACCAGGTAAATCTGGCCTCCTGTTGTGTGATGCCTCCTGACCTCACTGCATTCGCTAAAGAGTTTGACATCCAGCTGCTGACACACAATGATTCCAAAGGTAGCGCCCTTCCTGTCTCTTTTTTCTCCTTCTCATAACAGGCCATGGCCTAGATAAGAAGGTGGGTTTTAAGTTTAGACATGAAGCATGCTTTAACAGGCTGTGAAAAAACTTTTCAATCACTACACATTTACAGGTCTGTGATTTATTTATTTTATAATGATTCATTAATTCATGTACTTATTTTATTGCATTCTCCTTAGAAAACAATGGTGTGAAAAAGTGTTTGCTCCTTTCCTGATTTCTTATTTTTTTTGCATGTTGTCACAGTTAAATGTTTCAGATCATCAAACAAATTTAAATATTAGTCACAAACAACACAAGTAAACACAAAATGCAGTTTTAAAATGAAGGTTTTTATTATTAAGGGCGAAAAAAAATGCAAACCTACTTGTGTGGGAAAAGTGATTGCCCTCTAAACCTAATAACTGGTTGGGCCACCCTTAGCAGCAATCTTTAGCAGCAATCAAGCGTTTGAGATAACTCATCATTGTCTTTTACTCACTTTAGTCTGTGAAGGAATTTTGGCACACTCAACTTTGCAGAATTGTTGTAATTCAGCCACATTGGAGGATTTTCGAGCATGAACCGCCTCAAAAGTCTTGGGGATCTTCAAGATGTTTTCTGGCAAAATTGAGACAAGCATTAATGTTCTTTTTGCTCAGCAGTGGTTTTCGTCTTGGAACTCTGCCATGCAGGCCATTTTTGCCCAGTCTCTTTTTTATGGTGATTCCTGAACACTGGGCTTAACTGAGGCAAGTGAGACCTGCAGTTCTTTGGATGTTGTTGTGGGCTCTTTTGTAACCTCTTGGATGAGTCGTAGCTGCGCTCCTGGGGTAATTTTGGTTGGCCGGCCGCTCCTGGGAAGGTACACCATTGTTCCATGTTTTCGCCATTTGTGGTTCTCACTGTGGTTTGCTGGAGTCCCAAAGTTTTAGAAATGGCTTTATAACCTTTTCCAGACTGATAGATCTCAATTACTTTCTTTGTCATTCGTTCCTGAATTTCTTTGGATCTCGGCATGATGTCTAGCTTTTGAGGATCTTTTGGTCTACTTCATTTTGTCAGGCAGGTCTTATTTAGCAGTGATTTCTTGATTGAGAACAGGTGTGGCAGTAACCAGGTGTGGGTGTGGCTAGTGAAATTGAACTCATGTGTTATAAGCCACAGTTAAGTTTTGTTTTAACAGGGGGCAATCACTTTTTCACACAGGGCCATGTAGGTGTGGATTTTTTTCTCCCTTAATAATAAAAACCTTCATTTAAAAACTTTGTGTTACTTGTGTTGTTTTTGACTAATATTTAAATTTGTTTAATGATCTGAAACATTTAAGTGCGACACAGATGCCAAAAAATAAGAAATCCGGAAGGGGGCAAACACTTTTTCACACCACTGTATATACATACATAATGTACATTGGGTGGCATTAGTCTTAGGGGTCGTACAGACCTGTATGTCACTGAAAGTGGAGCACTAAGAGCTATACATTACAGGGATGAAATTCTTGCAGTGTTCGTGAGAACTTATGCTGGGGTAGGTCCGGATTTTTTCTTATTGCCGATAATGCTAGACCTCACCGAGCCAGGGTTCTACAAGACTATCTTGAACAGGAAACCATTGAGAGAATGGACTGGCCAGCGTGTTCTCCTGATTTGGACCCAATAGAGCATGCGTGCGACATGTTGCAGGCGCATATTTCAGCACGCGCAGAACAGCCTATCAGTCTGCAGTAGCTAGGTGATGTGCTGGTTGAAAAATGGAACAACATCCCACAAAACCAGCTTGATAGACTTGTTCAGAGCATGCAGCAATGTTGTTTGGCCATGATACATGCCAGAGGGGGACACACCCATTGTTAAAGAGCTGAACTATAGCAACTGTTAACTTTTTTCTAGTTGTTTTTTGTTTGTGGGAAAAAATGCATTAATTTGTAAATTTTGCAGTGTCATTTGACTACCTTTGAAAAGCACTGAATATTTTGCAAAATCGTTCTGCATTGTAATGATTTTTTTATGTAACCAATAACATTGGTTATAAAACATTCATTTGTCTAAAAAAGATCCTTATTACTTTTCACAAAATTATATATGAATGTGATCCATAGCAAAGTTTGAGTAGTATGTGATTTCTTATTAGTTTACCATAAGTTAATCCTGTGAGCTTGATTTTGACCTTGCAGGTCTTTCAAGGTCAAAAGTCATTATGCCGTTTAAAAGCACGTATATGGTTACATATCTGTTTGCATTTATGGGTCTGTCACTTTGTTTGCCAGATATCAGCAATTTAAATTTAGACATGGGAAATGTCCATCTCCAAAAAAATGTATGACCCTGCTCTGATCTTGACCTTTTACCTTGACATTCCAAAATCAACTCTTGAAGAGTAAAGTCTTCACCAAAGTTGGTAAAAGCCCTTTCATCGGTCAGAATTTTGTTCACATACAAACTGAGAAACAAAAGGCAGTTTGTGGCGAAGGAAAAAAATGGGTGTCTAGGTTCAAGACCACTTTTTATGGCCAATCAGGAAAAGTTTATGTGATGTTGCTTATTGTCTCAGTATTGGCAACAGTATCAATGAGTACCAGAAACATGTACTTTGAAAAGAAAGAAATGATATGGAATCTCTACTGGACACGTTTTAATTTAAATCTAACTGTTTCACTAAATGTTTAGTGTCCCGTATCTTATATAACACTAACTCGTCCTGTTCCTGTCTTTGTGTAGAACTCCTGAATTCAGAAGGCTTTCAGGAGGCCATGCAAGAGAGCTGCAAGGACCTGCAGGTAGCAGACTGGCAGCTCGACTGGGTCTTGCGTTACTCCATCATTGTCAAGAGCCGAGGCATTATCAGAGCCAAAGGATACCTCGTTCATGCACGAAAGAGCACCAAATAACACCTCCTGATCTGAGCCACCTCATTTCTGGAATTTCCAAAATGCAGAGAATTTTAAGTTGCTCAGTGAAGTGTATATGTGATTCATATCATATTCATTACTCAGCAGTGAAGGCTGAAATTCAGCAGAACTCAGACACGCCGTGAAATATTTTTCCAAGCCCTTGATTGCTTTGTCTTGAAAATCTGATCAGTCCAACCTTTGTATCGAACACTTCTGCAGCCTGCACGATGTTAATGATTTCACATGGTATAGATAATTAACTAACTGGGTTACTACACTTGTATTCATGTGTCTCAGATATTTGTATGTGGGTCATTCCATGTCAATTCACCTAGAGGTTCCCAGCTGACCATCTCAGAATTCAATGAAACTTTAACCAGGCATAGAACATGTTTCAACATGAACACATGCAAAATTTCAAGGTCCTCGTTCAAAAACTTTCCGGGATATGTTCGTTTAAAGATCGCATTTTGGGCGTATTTGAAAGCTTGTAACTCACCTAATAATTGCTGTATTTTCCAATTTTTGACACAGAAAATACCCCCCCCCCCAAATAATTTTATAGCAAATTAGCAAATTTAAGCATATTTCCATGTAAAACACAGTTTTTAAGAAGAATAAATGTGATATGGTGTTTAAGTGAGTGTCCAAAAACTGAACAGAAGGGGAAAATCTGCTTATCTTGCGAGCCCCTGGAGATGTAGACAGTTCACCAAAGTTATGAAACTTTACCACATGCAACATGTATATCAGATCTAGCAACACAAAATTTCAGCCTTAATGCTCATTTCCTTCATTCCATCATCTTGAAATTTTCATAAATTTCGCTTGTGAATTTTTTTTTTGTTTGTTTTTGCACTTTTCTTCTGAAGAGGAATAAAATATGCATAAATGTATGAGATCAGAATATATCAGAGTTATCTCTATCTCTATCATAATATATCCTTATATTAAGTATTCAGTGGGGATATAAATACATCATTTAAAATTATAAATATAAGTTATAGAACTTGTACTATTGTTTGTACTCGATAAAAGAACCTGACAGATAATTATGCACGAAAACACTCACTTTTCTAATTGTTATAAAAGTAAATTTAAAACATTTGATTTTGTTTATTACTCTGATAAAAGTTTGATACTATATTCTGATCTCATACAAAATTTTTATGCATATTTTAATCCTCTTCAAGTGAGTGCAAAAACTAAAATTTCAAAAATATTCACAAGCAATATTTCTGAAGGTTTTAAGAGGTAGTATGAAGGAAATGAGCAACAAGGTTAAAATTTTGTGTTGCTAGATCTGACATACATTGTTGCATGTGGTAAAGTTTCATAACCTTGGTGAACTGTCTTCAGGGGCTCGCAAGATGAGCAAATTTTCACCTACCATTCAGTTTTTGGACACTCATTAAAACACCCTATCACATTTATTCTTCTTAAAAACGGTTTGTTTTAACATGGAATTATGCTTAAATTTGCTATAAAAATACTTTTGGGGGGTGGTAAATCTATTTTCTGTATCAAATATTCTAAAATAATTTATACTACAAAATATTACAAAATTGCAGTATCAGTAGCAACCTAACCCTGAAAAATAGTCATTTTGTTTCATTTGTTTTTGTTTTAAGTTTGTTTAATTTTCAGACCTGTACAGTAATTATTAGGGAAGTTTAAAACATGCCTGAAATGATATTTTGCATGTGTTTATGTTGAAACATGTTTTTTGTCTGGTTAAAGTTTCATTGAATTCCGATTGGTTAGCTGGGATGTTTTCACATTTGACATGGAATGACCCATGTAATGTCTTAATTTCTTTTCAGGCATAAAGAAAAAGAAGCACTGAATAATACTGAGATTTAGAAAAACTGATTAGTTCAATCACTACACATTTAGTTAAATTAGATTAGAGTCTAAATTATAGTAAATTGGAATATTTAGTAAAAAGGTGTACAAGCTTGTAAGGCACATAATTTTACATTGAAGCAAAACCATTTGATGTGGTTTTCTCGTGCAGTTGGTAGCTAAGTGTGGTACAGCTTATTAAAAATGTTTTTTTCATTCTGAATAATTATTATTATTATCACATTATTTGCTTTGTTTTTTTTAGAATGTCAATATTAAAACCCTCTTGGTGCTTTTTTGTCATTTATGCTGTGGAACCCCAGTTAAAACATGGATCACCTGGCTACTTGTCATTTCCTGTTTCTGAGTTATGTGGAAATGTTTTACATACGGTATGAAAACCAGTGTGTGTTTATCGTGTATATAAGTAATGGCAAAATACCACAAGAAAATGATTTCTCTTAATACTAAGTTAAACCAATATATTGTTTGTTTATTTGCCACAAACATAAGGGTCCAGAATTGGCTGGTGTACATTAGTTACAGTTTTAAAATGTTCCCTGTTTCAGATTTGTAATTGAGTTGTTAAAGATAACGTTTAAAGCTTGATATTCAGTGTATTCCTTTCATCCTGCAGTAAACAAGTCAACCTAATGAGATCCTCTTCTGGAGTACATTTAAGTGTTTTTCAACATTTATTTTGTAATAAAGTTCTGGGTTAATGTTTTTAGTATAAATTTCTATCGTTGTTGTCAACAATGTGTTTAGACTTCCTGTTGGTGCCACTGTGACGTAGTCTGTGCATTTGTCTCTATTTAAAGAGATCACAAGGTAGCAGCACTTAAGCCCTTTATTCTGTACAGCTGCCCTGCATCTGTCCACTCGTGCTTCAACTCAAGCACTCCCACATTCCTGCTAATGCGACACTGATAAAACATGATCGTGATCGTCATGTTGTAGACTACCGTGCATCCCTTTGCCTCAGTATTTAGCATTATTTCTTTTTTTAACTTTTGTTCCCCTGGTAGCACAATGACAGTGGTTAGAGCATTCACCTCACAGCAAAAAGGTCTTGGGGTCAAGTTCCAGGCTCTGGTGTTTCTGTGTGGAGTTTGCTTGTTCACTTTGTGCGTCCTAAAACACACACATTAGTCTGATTGGCTGTTCCAAATTGCCCCAGTTGTGAGTGTGAATGGTTTTGTGTGTGTGTGTTTTGGCCAGTGGTGGCTTAGTGGTTAAGGCGATGGGTTAGTGATCCGAAGGTCAGTGGTTCTATCCCCACTATCACCACTGTTGGGCCGTTGAGCAAGGCCTTTAACCCTCAATCGCTCAGTTGAATAAAAAAAAAAAAGATAATTGTAAGTCGCTCTGGATAAGAGCGTCTGATAAATGCTGTAAATGTAAATGTTTTGTGTGTGTGTGTGTGTGTGTGTTTTGGCCCTGCAATGGTCTGGCGAGCTGTTAACTACCAGTTCCTTCCTAGGATTTGTCCATGTACAGGTGAACAGTGTAAAATGCCTCTTTTTACTTTGAAATTACTAGCAGTTTTTTCTTTTTTAGATCATTGAACCTACAGTCACAGTGCACAGTTAAATGTCCCATGACCATACAGCCACTTTTCAAATAGGTATTCTTCATTTAGAGCAGGATCGACAGCCACTTTGGCTTGAAACTATAAAAATGTGGTTTAAAGAAGCTTTTGAAGAACTTGACAAGAGCTCCAAGAGAGCAAACAAAAGACACTTTCATCAAGCCATCCATGTTTTCCTCCCACTTTGCATGTTCAACATGCCGGGCAGGAAGTGTTATTACACCTTGCAAATGATTCCTTAGTTCCATGAAGATCGTGTAACTGCACTATTCTGTCACTAAATATTAGCAAACGCACACTGATTGGCTGCTCCTAGAATATCAACTCATATCCTGCGACATGAAATGTCACTGCAGGGAAAAAAAATGGACAAGTTTGTGACTTGTTCAAAGCTAAAAGCTAACGCTAGTCAGCTTCATTCAAGACTGAAAGTTATATTTGATGGGGAAAAAAATATTTTTTTCTATTTTTTAGAATTAAACAATTTTTTTTTTACACCAAATGCATTTTGCTTATGGTCTTTCTGTGAAGAACAGGCCCTCAATCTTTGATATGGCATGATGCCAGTATCTAGAGATGAGCGCAAGCCAACACAGGCTCCATGCTAACCGGTAATCCCGTAAAGTATTTTATGGTATTTTATGGTAAGAATATGTATATTTAAAATTTTTCAAAAATTGGAATACAATAATAAAAAGACTACGTGGGAACACAGTTGAGAGAACAGGGACAGTGGCGGCCTGGTGGTGGGGTGCTGGCTTATTGATCCGAAGGTCAAGGCCCACTTGAACAAGCTGTCGTCCCCCCCCCCCCCCCCTGTGCAGCTAACTGGGTTATAAAGGGCCAGCCATGTCTTTCACTGTCTGTGATGAGAGGACTGTAGGGAAACCATTGCTGTCGTTTGTAAAGAGTTGGCCATTGGATTGCCGTCAGCGTGTTTGTGCCCTGCGATGGCCTGGCGAGCTGTCCAGGGTGTACTCTCCCCTCGTTCAGAGTCGGCTGAGATGGGTGCCAGCCTCCCAGCGACCCTAATTAGGATTAAGTGGTTCAGAAAATGAACGAACGAATGAATGAATATGCTCGGCTATATGAAGCGCGTCCAATCAGAGGGAGCGGGATAACTGCTTTATTCACATCCGACACACTGATTTTGTTTCTGGATGGAGCTTTCCGAACGTTAAGGGAATAAACATAAACATGGCCTGGCGAGCTGTTCAGGGTGTACTCTGCCCTCGCCCAGAGTCGGCTGAGATGGGCGCCAGCCTCCCCGCGAC
>JAOUQZ010000024.1:24463353-24478726 GCA_028564935.1 Neosilurus hyrtlii | reverse complement strand
CCCCCCCCCCCCCCCCCCCCCCCCCCCCCCCCCCCCCCCCACCCACACACACTCACACACACTCACACACTCACTCACACTCGGAAGCCTATTTCACTGCCATTGGGTGAACACACCCTGAACAGCTTGCCAGACCATTACAGGGCCAATACACACACAACCTTGACGACTTGTGGGGCAATTTGGAACAGCCAATTATTCTAATATGCATGTCTTTGGACTGTGGGAGAAGACTGAATTACACAGGGAAAGCATGCAAACTCCACACCGATCTCAGGACTCGAACCCAGGACCTTCTTACTCTGATGCGGACGTGCTGACCACTGCACCACTGTACCGCCCAATTTAAAAAAAAATTATTTTTAAGAATTAGGGCTTATGTTGACCAAACTTTTTTGTGTGATGACCACACCCACAGGTTCATCTTCAGAGTACACACAGAGCACTTACCTCAAGTGTTTACTGCTGCTAGATCTGACACCCCTCAGCTTCACGGGACTGAAGACTTTCTGGAACTTTCTGGTTTTTCAGTTTATTTTCACTTTCTTGGCACTTTTCAGATGAGTTACTTTTGAAATGTATTAAAATTGTTACTGCACAGTACATGTTTGGTTGAAACAATCCATTATCACACATGCAGACTGTGTGTACGTATATAGAGACACCAGGGGGCGCTCATAGGCTCTTACTTTTGTTTTTCGTTTTTTATTTTGTGTATGTTTTTCTGATGCTTACTTCAGTTTTGAGGTAGAAAAACCCCGTTTTGTTCCACCTGTGACCCGGTGTCCATCTGCTCCTCCATACACTCCTCACTGATGGATTCATGGATTTAAAAACACTCTTCGTTCCTCGAAGGAAGTTATTTTTCATTTGGTTGGCAAAATATTGCGATATTTATCAGGCACTGATATATCGCCCAGCCTGAGGAATAATAATTGGGGGGATTTGAAGGGTTCTGGTAATGCTTTAGTATTTCCACTTTTTTATGGACACATCTCTCTCTTCTACTTTCTTTCCTGAACACTGAGTTTTCTGTGTGTGTGTGTGTGTGTGTGTGTGTGTGTGTGTGTGTAGGCGGGCTTGTTGTACCATGTACATGTTCTTGTCACAGTGTATGTGTGGGTTTAGTTTTACATTTGCTCTGCTTGGCTTTCTCTGCCAGACAAGCATGTTTATTTATTTATTTATTTTTTTATCAGAGGCCGGCACACTTTTTCCTCCCACTCATGTCGTTTATCTATTTCCCCCCCTCTCTCTATCTATCTATCTATCTATCTATATATCTATCTATCTATCTATATGTGTATGCCTTTCATCCAGGCGAGACAGAGGGAGAGGATGAATGATGAACACAACAAGCGTCTCTCCGACACCGTGGACAAGCTGCTGTCCGAGTCGAATGAGCGCCTGCAGCTCCACCTGAAGGAGCGCATGGCGGCTCTGGAGGAGAAGGTGGGCGTTCACACGGAATGCAGCTAGCGAGGTTTATTTATAGGAATCTTTATCAAATGTGAACTAAGTAAGAATAAGACGCCTTCCTGTTTCACAGAACGCGCTGTCTGAGGAGCTCGCCAACATGAAGAAGATCCAAGACGATCTGCTGGCAAACAAGGTACATTTATCTGTACACACACACCTGCACTGGTTAATACACACCTGTAAAGTAAAAACACAGTCAATGAACATGACAGTAAACAGTACACCATTAATCATCTACGGCTACGCACCTGTATACATAACTACACACCCGTGCACATTAGTACACACCTGTATACATCACCACACACCTGTATACATCACCACACACCTGTATACAACACTACACACCTGTATACATCACCACACACCTGTATACATCTCTACACACCTGTATACATCACCACACACCTGTATACATCACCACACACCTGTATACATCACCACACACCTGTATACAACACTACATCATCTGTACACACATTTGCACATTCATGTTGTCTCTTTGTATCACATTTTGTCTTTTACTTATTTTTTAATTCATATCTTCCCATATTTCTTTCATTCTGTTTTTTGTCTTGCTTCATATCTCTCTCTCTCTCTCTCTCTCTCTCTCTCTCTCTCTCTCTCTCTCTGTCACAGGATCAGCTCATTGCAGAATTGGAGAGGCTGCAGCTGGAACTGGATCAGCTGCGAGGCAGGTCTGGCTCCTCCTACTCTCGGTAAACTCCGCCTCCTCCTCATGATGTATTTTTTCATCATGATTTTTGTAATGTAATATTTATATCATGAGCACCAGAGGAAAGTGGACATGGAGATGATTTATGCAGTCGTTAAAATGGACCTTCTGGCTTTCAGTTTTTCTTTGCGAGTGTAAACATGGTTAATAATTTATTTTAAATTTTCGGAAGAGATCAAATAAGAGAATTAAACTTGTATAACGATGTCTCACTTTTATGACACCTGTCTGTCAAACCAAAGGTACTTCTAAGAAATATGACTGTACAGGTGCTTCGATATATTTGTGCTTTAAATGTAAGTGCTGATGGTGCTGTGTTCTCCTTGGCAGCTCTCTTCCCGGCAGTGCTCTGGAGCTCAGGTACTCCCAAGGTGGCGGTTCCCTTCCTGCTGGCTCCACCACTCACCTGGATCACTATGGCAGTACAGGCTCGGGGGGCGTGGTCAGACGGGCCCACCGTGGTCGCTGGGGCGGAGCCAGAGAGGATGCTAGCAAGGTAAGATGCTTCAGTCATATTTATTTGTTAGATTGGAGGTATTTTCGAGGTCAGCTCACTAAACCCCGCCTCCCCTGTACAGTATGGCGAATGGGAGAGTGGTGCTTTGCTCGGCCCAGGTTTCGAGGGTGGAGTTGAAGGTGGCTGCTCCGATGATGAGGAGGATCGCGAGACGCTCTTCGGCTCTGAGCTGCTTTCTCCCAGCGGACAGACGGACGTCCAGACGCTGGCCATCATGCTACAGGAGCAGCTGGAAGCCATCAACAAGGAGATCAAGTGAGCACCAGTTTTATTAACATGGATTAGAGCAGGAGCTCTCAAAGTGTTTATAGCCTGGAACTCCTTTATTATAACAGTCGTATGAATTCCACAGGCGGAGGATTTGATTTCTGGAATATTCTATAAGTTTTTATGCCGTACACTTTTGGTTTGTTTATGTTCTTCTTGGCTGTTTATTCTTGTGCTACTTTAGCTTGGTGTAAAATTCTTACAGGAGAAGATGAGCTCGTTTTGCAGCTGAACCTTTAAGGTTCTCCGTTCACTGGTGAAGATCCTGTGTTTTATGTTCCATTATCAGTTCGTTCTGGATGATTATAAAGGTTTCCATTTTGTTTCCAATAAACACACTGTATTTATTCTTGATTTAAAATTCCTGAAAAGTGCATGGGAACCTTTAAGTATTATCTTCCTGTGATCTAGCAGTGCTTATTTAACTGTGTGTCTCAGGCTGATTCAGGAGGAGAAGGAGAACACGGAGCTGAGGGCTGAAGAGATCGAAAGCCGTGTGAGCAGCGTGGCTCTGGACGGACTCCCGGTTCCCCCGTCCTCTCTGGGAAGAGACGCCAGTGGCAGGACTTTCATTACTCCGTCCCTCACCTCCTCCACCCTGGCGTCCCCCTCTCCACCCAGCTCGGGTCACTCCACCCCACGCCTGCCCCACTCTCCGGCACGCGAGACGGACAGACAGGTAGCGTATTCATTCTCCGGTTCTGTGCTGTAAGTTCTGGATCTGGTCCTGTTGTTGGTATAAAGAGAAAAAACATGCATTTTGTACTGAAGGTTTACATTAGAATTTTTTGTAATGAATTTAACCAAACATCTCACTGCTTATATTATTTTTGTTGTTTATAGATTCGACTAATTATCCGATTAAATTGTGATTTGATTCATTTTGTTTCTTAGAACAACAAGGAAGACGATAGGTCACTGGCTCTGCTGGACTCCACCCCTCCTCCCACCCCTCGTGCTCTACGATTGGACAGAATGAGCCACACCCACCCCGGAGCCATGCTGGATGACAGCCGCGAGTTCCGAAGGTCAGTGCGACGCATTAACGGGACACTGAAACACGATCCTAATAAGATTCCGTAGAGTTTAACATCAGCTGTTATGAAACGAGAAAATTTACAAAAAGATATTTGTGATAAAACATGTAGGAAATTGTACTGCGGGATAATTTAACACAATATCATATTATATATATAGATTCAACTTTAATAGCTAGCTAGCTTAACATTAGCAAATTCTGTCCAGAAAGTCCGCCCCCAAACTGCATATTATTAAAAAAATAACAACATTCTATCAGTGTGGCACAGTGATGGCATAGCAAGAAGGTCCTGGGCTCGAGTCCCAGGCTCTGCGAGGGTGTTTCTGTTTGGGGTTTGCATGCTCCCCCGTATTTAAGCCCCCCGCAATCCCGGTAGGATTAAGCGGTTTAGCAAAATTAAATGAAAAAATGTCTCTCTCTTCCTCTCCTTCTCTCTCTGCCTGTCTCTCGTCCCTGCAGCCTCTCAGCAGATGGCAGCAGCTCCAACAGCAGTCAGGATTCCCTTCACAAGGCCACCAAAAAGAAAAGCATCAAGTCTTCCATTGGCCGACTTTTTGGAAAGAAGGAGAAGGGACGCATGGGACAGCCAGGCCGCGAGTCCTCCTCTTTGGGTGAGCCATGGACAGGAAGAAGAAAAAGAGAGACAAGAGACATGAGGGACAGGGACACAAGGGACCGACTCATTAAGTACCTTAACATCGAGACTCATAGCAATGTAGAGACACAAAAAGTGCAAAGATGTAAGGGACATAAAGTATAGAGACCAGGACATATGAGAGGCATGTTGCTTAAAGAGACAGGGACATCATGTGCAGAGATGAATTGATTATAAAGTAAGGGACATTAAGGACGTGGACACTCATGAAACTGGGACATTATTCTGTATTTAATTTATTTTAGCATCAAAAGTAAGCACTTTTAACAACCAGTGAAGTTTAGCTTTATTTTCTATTCCAGCTTCCACTCCCTCTGATGATCTGGGTGCCGTCGACCCCCTCGGTCTCACCAAGATGGCAGGACCTGTGGACAAGGACCGCCGCAGCAAGAAGAAGTACAGTCTTCATCTCTATCTGTTTCTGTTACAGGGTCTTGCCAGGTCCATCCCCCAAACGTGTTTCACAGATTTTCTGCATCATTAAACAGAACTGGAAATGAATAAAAAAAGCACAAAGTGTTGATTTCTAATGAATGGAAAATTGTAAGATTGTGCCAGAGGTTCAGGGTGATAACAGCTTGTCCACTTCATCGCACCTTCCCCCAGGAGGCGCTGTGGTGGTTGGTGAAGGATTTGAGACACAGCAGTTATTTCCGTTCACTTCTTTCTTCTGGTTTTAATTGCTGTCTTATTTTCTGTAGCATGTCTCCTCATGTTGGGCTTGTGGTGTAAGAATCACGTTCATATATCATTTTATTAAACGCAGAATCGGGACGTCTGTCTTGGTTTGTTTCAGACATGAGCTGTTGGAGGAGGCGTGTCGTCAGGGGCTTCCCTTCGCCTCCTGGGACGGCCCCACTGTCGTGTCCTGGCTGGAGGTTGGGATTGTTTTCGTTCATGCGTACTCTACATATGTGCTTAACGAATTTATTAGAGTTCTCGACATTACTGATATTCATACAACTTATCCTATCCATACTCATTGGATATAAGCAATCGCAAGTTCTGATTGGCTACTTTACTAATAGGATATCAGCTCATATAGCATTAGTAGTTATGTCACTAGAGAAAAAAAAACAGTAGCTGTATTGACTAATAGGCTAAGAGCTAATGCTAATAGCTGGCCAGCTTTTCCAGACATTCTAGACTTATTCCATATTTGGAATAAATTTTCTTCTCCAACAAATTCGACTTTACCGGCCCGCTGAGAGAATCAAGCCTCTAGTCCTTTGGCGTCACCCAATGCCAGTGACCGGGGGAGGGGTTATTGTAAACGGTGTGCAATGATGCAAAGAGCGCCGTGCTAAGCAAAAAGACAACCCTAGCTGGCCAGCATGGTGCATAAAGTGCAAAAAGTGGAAATGCTTTTATATGTATTTAAAATTTGAATAAACCAGTTATTAGGCACTACACACTCGCCAGGCTGATTAATCATACATCACAAATTCTAATGACTTTCTAATGGCTTTCGATTTGTTTTTTCTAACCATATTTCTGCACCCCCCCCCAGTTGTGGGTGGGTATGCCGGCGTGGTACGTGGCAGCATGTCGTGCTAATGTGAAGAGTGGTGCGATCATGGCTAATCTATCCGACACGGAGATCCAGCGTGAGATCGGCATCAGTAACCCACTGCACCGCCTCAAACTGCGCCTTGCCATCCAGGAGATGGTGTCACTCACCAGCCCATCTGCCCCGGCCAGCACCCGCTCTGTACGCACACACACGCATACACATCAGTTGTGACTTTTTTTTATCTGTGAGTAACAATGTCCTGTGTCTTTGTGTATTTTTAGTCGACCAGTAACGTGTGGATGACACACGCAGAGATGGAGTCTCTCACTGCAGCCACCAAACCGGTTAGTAATATTTCATTCATTTCACTTCATTCAGGGTCAGACAGGGTCATTCAGGGTGACTCAGGGTTATTCAGGGTCAGTCAGGGTTCTTGAGGGGTGCTTTGGGTTTTTTGGATGTTTGTGTTTTGGTGCTACTGTTTGTAAATATGATAAACAGTAGAATGTAAGTGTATAACAGTGGATGTTGTTGCTGAATGAAAGAGTTGTACAGTTTAATGTTCACAGGTAGGAATGATTTCCTGTGTGGTTCAGTGGTACATTGAGGTGGTATCAGCCTCTCACTGAACGTGTTCCTGTGACTGATCAGCAGGTTGTGAAGCAGGAGGGAGGTATTGTTGAATATTGTCTTTATTTTGGACCACGTTCTCCTCTCCGACACAACCGTCAGAGAGTCCAGCTCCATCCCCACAACCTTACTGGACTTGCAGATCAGTTTGTCTGCAACCCTCAGCCTGCTGCCCCAGCATGCAACAGCATAGAGGATGGCGCTGGCCACAACAGACTCATAAAACATCCTGAGCAGCGTTCAGCAGATGTTAAACGACCTTAGGTGCTCAAAAAATAGAGCCGGTTCTGGCCCTTCTTGTAAATTGCGGTACTGTTCTTAACCCGGTCCAGTTTATTGTCAGTATGAACTCCAAGGTATCTGTAATCCTCCACCATTTCCACATTGACGCCCTGGATGGAAACAGGGGCCGCTGGTGTTTTGGATCTCCTGAAATCCACAATCAGTTTCTTGGTCTTTGTCACATTAAACTGCAGATGATTCTGCTCACACCATGTGATGAAGGAGTCCACAGCAGCCCGATATTCCGTCTCATCACCTCCACTGATACATCCGACATGTTGATAACGATGATGAACACATAATGAAAGTTGAATAGATTGTGATCCTGATGGTCCCCAGTGTTGTTTCTTATTATGTTCTGATGGTAACCATGAACCCAGGAGAAACTGTACCATTAGAGTGAGGTGGAATATGATGGTAGCCATTAAATCCCTAATGGAATGTGTTGGAAACCATTAAGAAATGTCTTAATGAGGGCTGTTATGTAATGGGCGTCCAAGAAATTCCTAATGTACAGCAAGGACAGTAATGTGTACTGTAATAAATACTTTAAAGACAGTTAGCAGGTTTATTTAGTGCACCTTGCTCCATTTGCGCTGTTTAATAAAATTCCGTGTTTAATCTCGGATCAAAAAATAAAGTTGTAAAGCAGCGCTGAGAGACTGAGACCACCCTGAGTAAAGACAGGGGAAACTGTTGGATATGTGTTGATCTCTCTCTCTCTCTCTCTCTCTCTCTCTCTCTCGCTCTCTTTCTCTCTCTCTCTCTCTCTCTCTCCCTCTCTGTGTGTCCGTCCTCACTAGGCTTTAGTGTTAAGCATCTTCTGCTTTTCCCTCAGAATTCTGTCGTAGCGTACACACTGCTTCCACCTAATGACCTGGTCACTAACAAACTGTTCCTCCCTTTGTTCCCTCTCTTCCTGTCCTCCCTTCACATCCCTTCTTCTTCTTCTTCCCTTTCATCAACGTGTCGTCCCCGCTGCTCCTGCTGCTTTCGCTCCTCTCCTCTTCCCGTGTCTCTCTTTAACCCCTCACCTGTGCAGGAGCTGAAGGAGTTCAGCTGGGATCAGGTACGTCTCTACAGCACGTTCACACAAACGTCACCTGATTGTTTATGGGGTTTTGGTGATGGTGTTGGAATATTTTTTCATGTTAAGGGAAAAATATTAATCCACCCTTCGTGTGCGTCCTTTAATACCCTTTTAGGACCATCACACACAGAAGAAAATAATCATAATAATAAAATATTTGCTCATTTATGTGACATTACATAATCTGAACAAAATGCTCGGTCCTCCTTCAGACATGGTGTAAAATAATACCCATGATGCACCGCATCCGATCTTAAATATTAATCTCATAAACACAGGGCTGGTTCTCATATTCCCAGAATTCCTCAAATATGCCTTCATCACACTGGTACTTATTCCTCAATACAACATTTAATAAGCTTCAATAAAAGAAAGAATTGTTCCTACACCCAGTTATCTAATTAATTAACACGTTTCATTTTAATTAACTTTTGTGTGTCTGTGTGTGTGTGTGTGTGTGTGTGTGTGTATAATTTATTCATATGTTTATATGCTCTTTTTTAACACACTTTAATTTTGTTAATAAAACACTCAGTAATATTCATTGACTCCTTGTTTACATTAGCATCCCTGATTAGCATAGCATGTGCTTCGTATTCGAACAAATTTGTAAAAAATTGTAATGTAAATATGCGTTCTGTAAATATTTTTTCCTCCTCTGTGAGAAATTGTTAATTAATTATTTATATTATCATAATTTATGATTTATATTTAAAAAAATGTTTGTTGATTCTACTCCATAATTTATGTAGTAGAATCAACAAACATATGTAACAAAAAATATGTTTACAATTTTCCACTTATTTAAACCTGCAGGAAACTTGGCATCAATATCAATAATATGCTATGCTAGCATAAATTAGCATAGATTACTAACAAAACTGGCGGCACGGTGTCGCAGTGAAAAGCACGTCCGCCTCACCGCAAGAAAGTCCTCGGTTTGATTTCCAGGTCTGAAGTGTGCATGTTCTCCCCATGCTTACGTGGGTTTCCTCCAGGTACTCCAGTTTCCTCCCAAAGTCCAAAAACATGCACAGTAGCGTAATTGGCTGTTCCAGATCGGCCCGAGGTGTGAGTGTGAACGGTTGTGTGTGTGTTGTCCCTGCATTGGTCTGGTGAGCTGTTCAGGATGTACCCCACCTTCGCCCAGAGTCGGCTGAGATGGGCGCCAGCCTCCCCGTGACCCTAATTAGGATTAAGCGGCTTAGAAAATGAATGAGTGAATGAATGGATGAACTAACAAAACTATAAACTATATTACACATACCTTAGTGGTTAAAATGAAGACACTGATTTTTACAGTCACTGCTGTATTACAGCTGTGCATCATAAGCAGGAAACTTTTTTCTGGTGCCTTCAGACACATTTTTACCAGGTTATGTATGAAATGTTTTTTTTATGGCAAGTATTTGTGTATGTGCCTGTGTGTATGTTTTAGATTCTGGCCTACGGTGATATGAACCATGAGTGGGTGGGGAACGACTGGTTGCCCAGCCTGGGTCTGCCGCAGTACAGGAGCTACTTTATGGAGTCTCTTGTGGACGCTCGCATGCTGGACCACCTCACCAAGAAAGAGCTACGTGGCCAACTCAAAATGGTGGACAGCTTTCACAGGTAGCGTTAATATCTGTACATCATGAATTTCAATGGGTTTACATCAAAGGTGGGTGGGCCACCTGCTCCAGAGGTAAATGTTGATAATGTGCGGTACTGTGCATATTGTGCAATAAATATGCTAATCAACACTCGTCATTCGCAGGAATTTGCAGATCCTCCAGATGTTTTTTAGCTGGTTTTTATGGTTACTAGACCATTACCTTAGCTATAAATGGTGCACATGTGCTATTCGAATTACTAGCCATAGGTTTTAGCTAGCATATCTTAAGAGACCATAATGTCTAGTTTGAGTTGAGTGGCTTGAATTGGGTGGTTTGAGGTTTGAGTTGAGTGGATCGGGTTGAGTGTTTTGAGTTGTGAGGTTTGAGTTAAGCAGTTTGAGTATGTTTTTCTGGTAACAGTTGTGATACTCAGCAGTGCTTTTACAAATGAAATATTGCATTTTCCTTAAGCGTTAATCCGTCTTGCTGACCCTTGTGACCCTTTTGACCTCAGGGTGAGCCTGCACTACGGCATCATGTGCCTGAAGCGGCTGAACTATGACCGGAAAGAGTTGGAGAGGAAGAGAGATGAGAGCCAGCATCAGAATAAAGGTGTTGTATATTTTTAGATCAGACTTTCATTACGGCAAATGAAAAGAGAAAAGCACTACCCCACTCCTCATATGCATAAGCTCACCGACGACCATGATTGTCTAATGTTGCTTCTGAGTAACAGTGAAGAGATTGTATACCGTCTGTCCTTCGCTGAGAGCACGGCAAATCCATCAGCATTCATTTTAAAAATTTGGCTTCCAATCATGGTATTCAGTAGCTTATAGAGGAGCTCTTGATACAGTACATCGTATATTTTACATTTTATTTTTATAACATGTGCTGACACTCACTCCATGCACTCTAGAGACATTAAATGAAGGTCATGAAATTGTAATAGTGTGCGTGACAATTTTTTCATGCTATATTTATAATTATATTTTTAAACTACTTTCATTTGTTGAATTTATAAAATAGTAAAATAAGTAAAAAAAAATATATAATAATAATAATGGAACAGCCAATTTGCATTCAGTTTGACTGGGGAAGGAAGCCGAAGTACCCAGAGGAAACCCACGCAAACTGCACACAGAAACACCCTTGCCGAGCCCAGGACCCAGGCATGCTAACCTCTAACACCACTGTGCCGCCCTAATAATTATAATAAAAAATAATAATGAGAAGAATTAAAATAAAATTGAAATAACACTGTATGTTCATACACTTAAAGTTCAGAGGTCCAGTCGTTCTGGAGTTGATATAATGCAGATAATTTTGTATGAATATTTCCCACATGAATGATTATTTAGCATATTTATATAAGTTGTGTATGTAATGTAACTTGATTCAGGAATTCCTCCCGCCGTCTGATTGAGTCTGGAAATGTACAGTGGTTTCCGTTACACCCAAACTTAAAGATGTTTTTTAATACGTACTATTGTCTAAAATGTCTGATTTAGAGCCACTAACTGCCGGGTCCCCGCACCGCTCAGGAAGCTCGACAAAGAACCACTTGAGAGACACAATTTAAAATAAAGAGTGTGGAGATTGGAGGGGAAGGGAGGTTACCCAGCATGCATTTTGTCATAATGACAAATAACGGGCTTTCTTCTGCAAAGTGTGATGAAACGACTTGAGCTTTGGGTCAATCAGTGCTTGCATGCTTGCAATCCAAAACTTCATAATGGTACTGAAACATGATTTAAAAAACAAAACAGGAATCTGCTCAAATCACACAAGATACATATCGTGGACGTGGTTCAGATTAGCAGGAAAGAACTCAGGAAGAGCATCGTTTGTGCATTGCAAATATTGTGTATGTTGACAGTCTCTTATCTATAAATTTGGTCTTATATAGCTTTAATTTAATGGCTAGGTGGCTTCTCTCTCGTGTTCCAGCCACAGAAGCACATCGAAAGCATGTAAAACTCCTCAACGTGTTACCTGCTGGCTCTACCAGCCTCCTCTCTGCCCACAGAAGGCACTCAGTTACACCCTCTCTGCCACATACAGGAAATAGAGCTTTACACTTCATTCAGCTGTAGATGAAAAGTTTTCCATCTTTAATTTTAGGAGTAAAATATCTGTAGCGCACTTCAGGTGCTGATAAACAGCAGACTTAATGGTGAGTTAATAACTACTTGAGCTTAACTTAATCTACCCTGTTATTACTTTTTTAATGCCCAGATGTGATGGTCTGGTCAAACGAGCGCGTGATGTGCTGGGTGCAGTCCATCGGGCTGAAGGAGTTCGCAGATAACCTGGCAGAGAGCGGCGTGCATGGAGCGCTCCTCGCTCTGGACGACACCTTCGACTACACCGACCTGGCCCTGCTCCTGCAGATACCCAACCAGAACACCCAGGTGAGAGAGAGCACGCATGGCGTAGTCATGGTACTGTATAGTGCACACAGAGAATTTGGAGTTGATCCGGATCGAATTCTGGTTCCAGGATTCTTTAACATTGTGAGATCAGATGATTTTTAACATGTTGGTTCATATGGGGAATAGCTGGGCTTGACAGAGGTTTGCACTCTTAAAGTGCTCTCGGTTTCCTGCCTGTCTCCGCCCCCTTGCACTGTCGTTGGTGTTGTTGCCCTATTGTGTTCTACTGTTCTGTGTTGTGTTTTTGTGCTGGTATAACCTCTGTTATGGTACATTTCTGTATTGTTATTATTTATATTCTACGCCTTGTTTTCTGTTTCTCCGTCATAATTTAACGGTTGTTCACTGTTTGGTGACTCTGCTTACGTTTCCTCCACATTTTTCAT
Source organism: Neosilurus hyrtlii (assembly GCA_028564935.1). Taxonomy (NCBI): domain Eukaryota; kingdom Metazoa; phylum Chordata; class Actinopteri; order Siluriformes; family Plotosidae; genus Neosilurus; species Neosilurus hyrtlii. The sequence goes on along the minus strand of JAOUQZ010000024.1, from coordinate 24,466,099 downwards.
CATTTCTATTGAGTGTAAAACCATCTCCAGGATCTACAATATAAAATATGTCCCAGCGTCCTGTCCACCTGATTAAGAACCGATTTGAATGAAGTGGAAGTGAGCGAAGTCGATGTTTTGATTGGTCAAAAGAAAATAAGTGCATACAACAGAGTGCAAAAGTGTACATATCCTTCAGGCAACATTAAGTATAAATGTCAGGTCGGGTTTTATTCTGGTGGTATGGAGTTTATAAAAGATGTTTTGGAAAAGTATTGTTGGTGTATTGTGTAAGTTACAGTCTATAGACTCAAGATGTTATCGTTCTTCAGCCTTCATTTCTATTTTCCACAGTAACTACGGCCTCACTAATGCACATCACGTTTTGTTTTTTATTTTCATGACACAGTAAATGACCTTAAAATAATTAGCAGGACACGTTGACATACATTTTAGGGTGAAAATCCTGAAAATGAGTCAAATATTTGAAGTGAGTGAATTTTTATTGATTACCGATGATCAGGAACAGACCCTGATATTCACACCTGGTTGTATTCTGATGAAAACTGTTTGACATATTCTTCATTTACTCAGGCACGCCAACTGCTGGAGAAGGAGTACAACTCCCTGATTGCCATGGGAACCGAGAGGAGGCCAGATGAGGTGAGTGTCATATGACAAGTTACATAACAGACAAACATTGCTCAAGATAATCTAAATAACACGAGTAAAACTGACCACCAATATGTTAAGCTTTACGTATAACTGAAATTAGCATATATTACATGGGGACGCTGTGATCTGATTGGTCTGCCATTGGTCCAAGGAATAAGTCTAGACTTAAAAGAAGATCTGACCAGCTAGGGTTAGCCTGGCAACTGCTTAGCTTGACTCGGAGTGCAGAGCTCACCTGATCGAGTATGTCATGGTTGTAACATGCAACAAAACAAATCATAACTATTTTGTTTTAGTGATTTTTTCTGTATGTTTCAGTGTGGTATATACTTATTAGGCAACATTTATGTGCCTCAGGCCCAGTGCTGCTGAATCAAATATTTAGTGACATCCAATGCCTCTTTGACAAATAATTGTTACGTAACATCTGGAGCGATAGACCTGCAATTGCAAAAAAATCTGTAAATGACACATAATTTAGTTACTGTCTGAGGTCATGAGCCATATATTCAAGCCGTTAAAGAATGGCGATATCACTGGCACATCGCACTTAGCATTGATTGCTAGCAGATCTTCAGTTCCACCATTTTGGATATAAACATCAACATAAACTCATAAACTCAGCTGTCAGAAAAGTCTGTGAAGAAAACCTCTGATGAGATGGACAGGACGTCACATGGTGATGGTGTGGACTCAAAGAAGCGCCACAAAATAAAGACACGATTGACATTGGCTGTTGACTGTCTGTTTTCCGTATGTTTCAACACACTGCTTAAATTAAAGAACCGATTCTGAGTTCATGTTGATGGGCTTTCGGTTGTCTCTCAGGATGGCACCAAGACGTTCACTCGCTCCCCGTCCTGGAGGAAGATGTTCCGTGAGAAGGACCTGAGAGGCGTGACCTCCGACTCATCAGAGACGCTGCCTGCGAACTTCCGCGCCTCCGCCATCTCCACTCCATCTGTGACCCTGCGGAAGGTTCAGAGTGAAGGTACGATACTCCATCAGCGCAGCTACACAAGAAGAACCTGACCCTAAAATTATGACCTTTAAGACGTCTTTGTTAGAAGCGATGATGATTACTTTTTTTTTTTTTTTAGTTTGCAGTCCATCTCGAACTTTTCTTTCATCCTCTCAATCATTGTCTATAATCTTTGTGGCTGCGAGATGGCTGAGGCCATTATAATGAAATAAATGTACAAAGATAATTCGAAGGAATTTAAATACTAGCTACTTCGACAAAATATCTCTTATCATTTCCACATTAGAGTTTAAAAACCTGAAGCCTCGGCATCTCTGATTGTCATTTGAATTGTAAGGTAGAGAATAATATTCAGCAACCTGCTGATTTCCAATTTTACAACATTTTTGAAAAACATGGTGGCCATTTGAGTCCATCTCAGAAAATAAATGCCAAATTACTCATAAATAAAAGTAAAGTCTACTAGGTGAGTGCTAGCTAACTAGTTTGCTAATGTAACCGAACGGCATGCTGCAATACACTTTTGAGTTTTCTAGCTAGTGTAGTCTGTGTTTTATCCCAAAGTAATAAAGAATGCTAGCACACTAGCATGATAATGTAATGAATGGTATTCTATAATTTATTAGTGAGGTTGCTAGCTAGCATATCTAGGTTTTCTAGCCAGAAATGATCATGAATTCTAGCTAACTAGCTTAACAATGTAATTAACGATATTCTTGCTGGCTAAACTACTGACCATTTATGCATGTTACATTAGTGAGGTTCATAGTTAGCATTCACTGGTTGCAGTATGCGGGTTTTCTGGTGATGCAGATGTACTTCATTTTTCTTTTTACATGAAAGTTGTTTGACTCGCATATTATACCATATATGAGAAGTGTGCGCAGTGTGCATTGCATCAGTGAAGAGTTTCATATGCATCCGGTAATGTAAACATGGCGTTTTCCTCTTTCTCTGTGTCTGCAGTGTCCCCGAGGGGCGAGTCAGCATCAGTGAGAACATACTCTTGCTGAAGGCCTCAAAAGGTGTGCAGTTAAACCACACACACACACACACACACACACACACACACACACACACACACACACACACACACACACACACACACAC
>JAOUQZ010000024.1:24452373-24463253 GCA_028564935.1 Neosilurus hyrtlii | reverse complement strand
CCCACCACCCCTGAAAGAGCAGCGTCACCTATGACTGCGGCGACTCTCTGCTCAAGCGGGGTGAGGTCCTCCTCTCCGGTCTCCCCGCCGGATTGGGACAGACTTTGGCGGTGGGCAGCCGTCCTCCGCTTAACGACCACCTTTAAGTCTGACCACTCCTTTTTTTAACTCCGCGTGTGTTCGCCTTTCCGACCCCACAGCATTGACAGCCTCACACACTCACTCCCACTCAGACCTCCTGCGTTTGGTGTTAATGCTGGAGGACAGCGTGCCAAACAGTTAATTTTTGCGTGCCTCCTCGTCTTCCTCATATTATAAGGGTTTTCTGATTCTGCGAAGAGGGGAATCTCTGGTGCAGGGTTCATTTAAATATGATTTGCATATTTAAATGGCGGCATGGGCAGGGAGGGGTTGGGTACTTCTACATGTGCACTCAATTCTACGTTGATTCGGATGTTCAAAGGAAATGTGCTTGGATTCATGTGTACGCACAGATTCATACATCTGGATTTTTTTGTGCATACGACGTTGTCTGAATTTAAGCGTACGCCATTTTTCAGTAAGAATTCCACGCAAGTCTTTGTACATGAGGCCCCAGATCACACAAACTTTGACGTTGACATTTTGTGTCTCTCCACAGGGGGCGCTGTGAGCACACAGAGAGGGGAAAAAAGCAATGATTATATACATCTCAAAAAAACATAAAAAACCCACTGGTCTGAACCATTTTGCAATAACAGAAGATGGAGCTGTGGCAATCGGAAGAAGAAAAAAAACGAAGAGCTTAAGGACTTAAGACGTGACGAATGTATGACATAGAAAGGACAATGAGGACACTCGGACTGGCGTGGGACTGGAGGACTCTTTTTATCTTTCACTCTGTCGTTCTCTCGTCCCCTTTTTTTGTCTGTGCCATGATGTCTCTCGAGTCGTCGGTTTAATCGAAACTGCCGCATTCTCTCCCCCACTGCTCCTTTCATTTGGACCAACCCTGTCTGTGCGTTTCACCAGATTGTACCATCTGAGAAAAAAGGGGCCATCTTTTAAAATTTTCTCGCCTGGGGTTTCCTTATCGTTTTCTACCCAGATACGATGTAAGGTAGCGCAGACTGAAGGCGTCGTTAAAGCCCTGAGAGCAAGTCAGAGGTCAACCGTAACGGAAGGTGGTGTTGCCGCACCCACCGTGCCACGAACCTCACGCGATGGGAAGAGCATTATGGGATTTCCCTTAAGGCAAGACTTTCATCTGCGAAGGGATCCGGTGTGTAAAAGAGCAGCGTGGAGGCATATTCCTAACTCGATTATGTATCTTTTAAGAAAAAAATGTAGACTTTAGGGCGAGACTGATGCAGATAGACGGGAGGGAAGAGAAAAAAGAAAGAGGGAAAGATGGAAAGAGAAAAAAGAGGTAAAGAGGTAAGAAAATCTGCAGCCTCCTCAAAGATGCTGTCTAAGACGCAAGCCATAACGGAGGACGGAGAGCGAAGAAGTGCTGAAGAGAGAAAGAGAGCAAAACTATATGAGAACTTAAGACGAATAGTTTCTTCTGTGTTGCGATGCATGTTGAACATCGAACAACGACTCACACCTTTGGGAAATGAGACAATGTGAATTCTAAAAAAACTAAAATAAGTGTACATTAACATATGATGATACGATCGAGCGCCTTGGGGAACAATTTGTAAAATGTGTGTATTTTCATTTTTATTTTTTTGATTTTGTATGATAACTATATTTATTTTCTTTATGTATGTATCGAACAACTGTATGTACATGTTCATTTATTACCTAATTCTGACTGTAAGTTTGATTTTATCTAGTTCAAAGCGTAAATATCTAAAAAGTAAAACAAACAAAAAAATGTATGAAAAAAAAACATGGTCATATGAAATTATGCTACTTGTAATGTGTAAAATTTTGAGGACAAACTTGTGTTATGATTTCAAACGAAACGTCGCCGATGCTGAGGAGGAAGGCGACTCAGATCGAAACTGCGCCACCTGTGAATTAAAAAGTCATAAAGCCAACTGACGATATATAACGGACGATGTGAAAAATAAAAATAAAGCGGTCCTGAACGGTACCTCAGGTCATCTCGGTGTGTTTGTGATCCGCTCAGAGGGACTCTGGAGCATGTATCGGGTTCTGTGTGTCGTGTGTGCGTATGTGAGTATGTGTTCCAATGTGTAAATGACCGTTGTTGATTCGCTGCAACCCTAAGACTGAGGACATGTATGTATGTTTGCAAAAAAAACAACAAAACAAAACAAAACAAAGGTATTTGTACATGTGCAAATATATTCATTAAGAATCCATGTGGTGTGGAATCCATGCTTGTGTGTGTGTGTGTGTGTGTGTGTGTGTGTGTGTGTGTGTGTGTGTGTGTGAGAGAGAGAGAGAGAGAGCGCACTGTTGCTTTGCCACAGGGACCTGCAGGCACAATATTGTATAAGGTTAATATGTTAACAGGATTTAGCATCGAAGCTAGAAAAGAGAACAACAAAAAAGATCAGGAACATCAACATTTCTCTCAAATCTCTTACAAAGAAAAGTTTTTATATGGTTAAAATTACACTCGTATCTTGGATGAAATGCTAACCCAAACTATGATATCAATCAAAATTTGATTACAGCTATTAAAATGTTATTTTCTGTAAACCATCACACATTTGCTTCAAGCTAACTCCATGCTGTTAGCTGTGTTAGCTTCATACTGTAGCTCTAGCACTCACCTAAAGGGCAAATCTTCAGCCAGAGGGATAAAATGACAGTAAAAACAACATAAACAAGTCGGGCGCGTCAACATTTCTCAGACCTCTTACTAAATAACTTCAAAAATATCTCTATGTGGTAAAAATTACATTTAGCATCAAATGCTAACCCAAACTGTCATGGTTTCTATGATATCAATCAAAATCACTTACAGCTATTAAAATTCAATATCCTGGAACTGCTGAAAATCATCACACACTTGCTTTATGCTAAACTGCGCGCTATGGGCCGGGCTCACTAGCTGAATTAGCATCATACAATAGCATCAGCACAAACCTAAAGCGCTAACCTTCAGTCACAAAGATAAAGTGACAGAGAAAACCATACAAACGAGTCAGAAATGTCAACATTTCTCTCAGAGCTGCTCGTTTATTAATAGGGAAAAGTCTCCATATGGCTAAAATTTCACACTTGGTATCAAACGCCAATCAAAACTGTCATGGGACCTAAGAGATCTGCTGGAAAATTCCTCAGAAAACATCAACATGTCTATTAACTCTTTTTTGTTGCACAACAGGTGAGTTTTATTCGACACGCCCTCAGCAGTCCTTGGAATTTGCCCATTTGCACAATTAGACCTGTTGTGTGATGGATGTAACAGAGGCTTAAGTAGATAATGCATTAATTAGTCGTAGTAATTAGACTTAAAGAGCAATTAATATAAGTAAATATCCCATGACCTCTAATCGGTTATGTATTAATATAACTCACAAGGCGTGTGTGTGTGTGTGTGTGTGTGTGTGTATAATACTCCCTTACCATAAAATACAGAAAGCCCAGTTAGCATAGAGCTGAAGGCCTGTTCCTTTAGAAGTCCTATAGTCAGTCATTCATTCATTCTCTGAACCGCTTAATCCTAATTAGGGTTGCGGGGAGGCTGGCGCCCATCTCAGCCGACTCTGGGCGAGGGCGGGTACACTCTAGACAGCTCGCCAGGCCATCGCAGGGCCATTCCTATAGTCATGTTTGGGAAAAAAAAATCTGTCAAACTAAAAATAAACAAACAAATAAATAATTAATTAAACTTCAAACTTCTTACTATAAAATGCTTTTCATCGAAAGCCAGTTAAGCATCAAGCTAGCTGGTTAGCACAGAGATAGCGGGTTACCTGAAGACCTGCAGTCTATTAAAATTAAATTTGGTGAAAAAAAAAAAAACCAAAAACCCCTAATTCTTAAAAAAAGTTCTTACTATCAAATACTTTAAGTCTATATTTTGTTGCTTTTCCTGGAATGCCTTTTACTGGTGGAACTAGCAGAAGCCGTAGCATTACATCACTTCTGGTTTCCAAAAAGAGTTGCACTTGGTGAATAATATTTGTCTAATTCTTGAAAAAAAATGTAATCATACAATACTTCAGCCTAGACAGTAACGGCCATTTCTGGTTTTCCATGGAGTAGATTAGCCAATCAGAGTGCAGAATTTCTAATATCTAGTGACCTAGGTTTGACTACACACACACACACACACAATTTTAAATAAGTACAGTACACCCTTTTCACTTCATTATTTATTAATAGTAATTAATGCCTTTCTGTATATTTTTAATTACATGATCTTTATTACTGTCAAAGTGACAAGTCTGAGTTAGAACTTTAAACAAAGTAAACAAAGATTTTTTTTAGAAAGGTTGTTTTAGTTTTATTTTTGCAGGCACCAAGTGAAATTACACACACACACGCACACACACACACACACACATACACACAGACAGTGATGCAAACACTCATCAAGACCCTGGACAGAGTCTACAACATAAACACACTCCAGAACCCTGACCACCAGACGCAAGTCGGCGCTTCTCGGAGGCCACGTCCGAGTGTTTTGTAATCCTATAAATATATACATAGTTACATACTTACATAGATGAATGTGTTTCCCATACAGAACATTTACAAGGAAATATATTAATATCACAAGTACTCATGATTATATACTAATAATAAACAGTAATAACTTACAGCTTGTATATAATAGATACATAACAACAAAAAATATTGTATAGATAGATTAAACACAACATTTATGAAACTGGTATTGCAACTGGTTTATTTGAATGAAAACATAATCAGAAAGTGAGGTTGTTGTGTTTTATAGTGGTTTGTGGTAAACAGTCTGGTCTCGTGAGTAACAGCTGCTGTGGACACGAGAGGCGGAAATGTCCATGGTTTGCTGCTCTCTCTCTCTCCCTCCCTTGCTTTCTCTTTCTCTCTCCCTCCCTCCCTCTCTCTCTAGACAGAAAACTACAGTCGGGTCCAGACCTTTGACTTCACCACCTAGAACGTGGTAATCATTCACAGGGGTGTCGTCTGGTCCATAGCAACATTTAGATTTTATTTTTTATTTTTTTAAACAAAAAAGCAAAATTAATAAGGATTTTTCAAGTTTTTAGTTTTCATGAATAATCATAAATGCAATGACTTTTTTTTTTTGTGAAATGTTCACTGGCGATGCAGAGTGAGGATGCGAGCGGTGCAACAAGGTTGGATGATGTTTATTTTTACGCAAATGAAAAACACAGCGATTATATGACTACCAATAGGAATGAGGGGCGGTGCTTCATTCATTCACTGATTTGCCAAACAGCTTAATCTAAACTGAGACATGATGCAACAAAGTGGTCGGGTAGGGAAGCAAATGCAACAATTCAAAGTGATGCAATAAACGTTATGCAAATGAGAAGCAAAGCGATTGCTGGGATGCTGGGATGACCGACTGCACTTGTGGGGTGAGGTGGGGTTGGGTGGAGTGGAGGAATCAAATTTCTTCATGTAAACAATTCGATTGGAATGAAAGACCCTGTTCCAACTAAGAATCTGACTTCAGGGAAAGAGGTGATAATCTATTGCATCATGTCATTTTCTTTTACTTCGGTCGTGTGGAGGTAGGAGCTCATCCCAGCCGACTCGGAGGGGTACACCCTGGACAACTCGCCGGTCCAGCGCAAGGCAACATATCCAACCATCCAGACTCACACTCACACCTAGGGGCAATTTGGAACAGCTAATTTGTCTCATGTGCAAGTCAAGACTGTGGGAGAAAACAGAAGTATTCGGAGGAAACCCCCAAGAAAACATGGAAACAGAAACGCCCTCCCGAGCCAGGATTGTGCGCATGTCAGGAGTTTTAGTCCACCTGGGATGTATAAACATGCACATCTCTCTGATCGCTCCACAAGGTGTGGATGTAGATGCAGAACAGAACGAAACCGGGGGGAACGAGTCTATTTTCATACATCAGACGCTTGAATCTTTTCGATTAGGCATTTTGGGGTCATCCTAACATTACAGATAGTGATGTGTTTTATACCCAAGCCACAATTCCCTCCAGAATTTTCTTTTCCACAGGAAGGGGCTTGTGTTATATTTGTCCTGTTGCAAGCATGAATCAGTGTTACAGGTATTCTAGCTTGACGCTACCAGTGAACCCATGATGAAAGGCTTGATGAACTGAAGACCAGAATGGACCGAACAGTGAACGCCGCTTCAGTTACAAATGCACCACAATGCTGCGTTCAGAGGTAAGACGATTGCTTATCGTGTCCATGGTATGAGGGTCACTGGGGTTATAAATGTGTAATGCTAAAGATTAAAGCCCACACCATTACGTGACTTTTTCATCCCAACAGAAACTACGAGGTGTTTAAACCCCTCTCCCCAACCAATAATGACAACCACGTCATTGCTACAGCTTATCCACTCGTACCTTCACCATACACACTAGCATGTCAGTGTGACTGCTGCACTGAGAACTAACTCAAAACTCTCCCAACTATCTGCCTTTGTGATGATCCGTCTGCGATGCAGGAAGGGGTAATGTGATGGACTATAAGACACTTTGTACCATCATGTTATAAGACTGTAATTCGTCTCACACTCAGCTGGTCCCTTGAGCAGTTAATGCTCGGTTCTTGGTCCTCGAGTGCAACACACAAACGCAGGATGTGTCGATGCGGATCCACCTCCATCCTGTCCCTCGGGTGTTGTCTGACGTGAATGCTCTTACAAATGACTGTTTGGTCTGACACTCGCTATCCCAGTGGCGCTTATCCACGCCAAGACAGCCTGCTCCGGCCAGTCCACGCTCCCCAGATTGCACTTTGCGGTGATCTGGCTTACGGCAACGGGTCTCGTAGAAGTACTGTGTCATCATGCCCTTCTTGCCGGGAAATTTCTCCAGTACGGTGACGTTTTTCATGTACATGTCAATCGCTGTTCGCCTGTCCATCACCCAACCGCTTATAGACTCACAAACCGAGCGCTCAATGCCTGTGTGCATGACCTGACGCTTTCTACGACGAAGGGATCTCGTCTTTTGCTCTGATGAGTCTGGTAAATCCAGCAGAAGGTTCTTGTAGGATTCTTCATCTTCAAACTTCTCCAACGGTAACTCCTTGTCCTCCATTTCGTGGTCCTCTTGTTGCTCGGGTGTGAGACCTAATTCCAGCATGATCTCCAAAGGAGGATGTTTGGGAGGTGAAGGGGAAGTGGAGAACAGCACTCGAGGGTTCGTGTCCAGCAGCAAAAGGTCCTCATCCACCTGCAGGAGTCCATCTACGCCCACTCCCATGCCCTCAGGAGGCAGAGCGGGCATCATGGGCAGCATGTTTCCCCTTGGTCCTTCTCTGCCAAAGTCCCTCAGATCCTCCATGTTTGTAGGTCCAACTGCAGGATGCGGGTCCCTTGGCCACTCTTTAAAAGTCAATCTTTCCAATGACACCTCTGTGTTTTTCCTTCTTAGCCCATTATCTTTTGTCTCATCTCCTTCTATATGAGTTTCTAGCTTGCTATCCTCCTGGAAAACCTCTGCTGATGTGTAGTCCGTGAGTATGCGGTTCTCCCTGGAATTGTGGCCTTCTTGAAGTTTGCTTGTCATTTGCAACTCGAGGTCCATTCTGCCTGGCTTTGCCTTCTCATATTGATTTCTTTCAGGCAAAAAGTCCTTACTAATAAATGAAGATGTGCCGTTAACCATCTGATTGTTTTCGATATGTGTATCCGCCGTCCTATGAGGTAATATTTCCTCTGATTTTGTAGGAGTTGACATGTATTCCGCATGAGGATGGTTGGATTTGGAGATTAGATTTACCAGTGATCTGGTGCTGAAGTTGTTGCCAGGCTCCATTGTCGCAGCAACAAGCCCGGGCACACTGGGACAATGAGGGAAGAACAGGGCCGAGGCAATCACCATGGCAACCAGGGGAAGCCAGTGCATCACTCCCAAGACGTATCAACTGAAAGAGAAAGACAGAGTATGTGAGAGAATGCACGGTCTGGAAATTTAAGGTTAAACCCAACATGGTGTCTGTCGGTAAAATTCCAGGCACACATTCATTTCACAAAATGAGCTGCAGTAGCAATACATTTTAAATGGCCAATGCCCTCCAGCTCTGGGGAGAAGACCTTCATGCCCAAGTGGCGCTGGGTTATTTTACATACTTTCACAACATGAAACATGAACGTGCAGGTATATGTCGAATCTACAGATAGCTAACATTCCATAGCTTCCGTCACCATCTAGTGATTTAGAGGTCCATTTATCCTGCTTACTTGTTTTTGAGTCATTTCAGAGGTCATAACTGTTTTCAGTTAAAACATTTTCTTTTTCAGTGACAGACTAATGATGGTGTTTTAAGAAATATTTATTTGTTGATGTAACCATAGGCGGCACGATGGTGTAGAGGTTAACGTGTCCGCTACACAGCAAGAAAGTCCTTGGTTAGAGCCTTGGGCTCGGCGAGGGTCGTTTCTGTGTGGAGTTTGCATGTTATCCCCATGCCTGCATGGGTTTCCTCCAAGTACTCTGGTTTCCTCCCACAGTCCTAAGACATGCACACTGGGCTAATTTGCTCGGATTGCCCCTAGGTGCGAGTGTGAATGGTTGTACGCGTGTTGGCCTGTCAATGGACTGGTGAGCTGTGGTGTCCAGTGTGAACTCTGCCTTCGCCCAGTTTTGGCTGAGCTCCACCCTCACCACGGCGATTAAGTGCTTTGGCAGCCCCAACCCTCAACTCAAACCCAGGATTTTCTTGCTGTGAGGTGGACGTGTTAAACACTACATCACCGTGCAGAGCGGATTAAACTACAACCAGAGTTTTGTGACTCTGAGGAAAAGGACAAAATGCAGAAGAACTTGCAGAACACAAGTAACTCTGATCAGACTTTAACCTTCAGTAGCAGAATTTACTTTAGATTTTACTCGCTGCTTATAAATACCAGATAAGCTTTTACTGCATATTATACTGCTAGTTAACAGCATTTTCTGGCAAAGAACCAGCATCAGTGAAACTACTTTCTGGCAGTGCAGGTCAATTCATCGCTCCTGTGCAAAAAAACAAACAAACAAACAAAAAAACCCCTCTAAACGTTCTCTGTGATTACGTAAAGGTTAAACAAATTCAATTAAAAGATGCAAACAAAACGTTATAGGATTTTTTTAATAGCGGTTTGCCAACAGAATGCGTTCCTTATGTTTAACCTCAGAGCCTGTAATGAACAGCAGACTTCAGCGAGTGCTGAGTGATATCCTGGGAGTTGGCACCGTCTCGCTGACTGCTAGTGATTCAGACGATGGTTTTAAGGAGCCAGTGAACGAAGCAATAATTAGCATGCGGGGACTTTGCTTGAGGCGCAATAATAGAGGGACTAATACAGATGTGGCTCGACCACCAGGGGGCGAACAAAGCTTCAAACACTGAGTGTTGTCTACGTGTTTGTCATCGTGCTGACGGTAAATGATTGAGCAATTGGTCTTGGCTTTCTGGTGGATGCCAGGTGTCAATTATAAAATCTGCTACTGTTCTTGTTGCGTCAAATGCGATGGGAGTGAACAGTAGAGAAGGACTAAGAGGGCATGAAAGAGAGAAGGAATGCTCGGAATGTGAAGGATGTGGCTCATCCTGGGTAACCCGAGGCAGGACAGATTAGTGAGAGACAGAGAGTGAGGGAGGGAACAGCTAAAAGGAATTATGCACACTGTCTTTTGTTCCAGTACAAACTTACATCCAATGATTAAACAACGTAGCACCGCTCCACCCCGGGAGAATTCTCTCTCTTCACGCATAACGATCTGCATGAACACCTACCATGACATGAGAGACATTTTAAGGAGTTTTAAAAAGTCTTTATCACATGAGATTTCAGTTGCCGTCCTCCCACTCGTACATAAAGCTGTTGCCGTCCTCCCAATCATAAATCCATCATTACTGTGATCTCTATGAAGGGAGGGGCAAGATGCATTGTTTGGAATTAAAGCCAATGAGAATACCTGGTGTCAGCGTTGTGTAAGGTACACAAGTTCTTGTTTCTTTTTGCGTGTGTGTTTCTTCAAAGAGTCACAGATGACTTTTTTTGCCTTCGTCTTAGAGAACTTCAACATCACCATGTGTTGGGTAAACATACACTCTACCCTCGGTTGTTAGGATGGAGGATAATTATCAGAATCCGGTGAGCAACTTTTGCATGAGTAACAAATTTCACTGTGGTTTGATGACACAGAGCCAAATCTTCTCCGTACCTCGTGCCCTAATCAACAGAAACACCTGCTTGTTGGCACACCGCTCTGAAACCTAACTTTAAAAGCCAATACCTCCTCAATATGCGCATTTTATTTTTCTGCTTTTAAATGTTGCATATAGCAATATTACCTCTTTCAAGACAGACGGGATCGGTAGGCAGCATATACCGAGCTGAGTGCTCAGAATTGAGCTCATAACGAACATCGGTAGTCAGACTTCTGCTGTGACTCGAGGATAAACTCCATTCAGAATTATGTGCGAGTTCCACATGTGGCGCAGAGGCTGTGGGAAAACAGGGGCGTGTCTCAATTATGTGTAATTCTGATCTTGAACTTAAATTGACTTTTTGCTCGAGGCAAGGTGTGCAATTGAACCCAGAGGCACTGAATGCCACTGGAGGCCAATACCAAGTATGATAATCAAGTCAATCATAAGAACACTATTTAGACGGCGACAGTTTTACCTAATTTTGCTTGTGATCTAAAATTAAGCAAACTACATGTTTGCAGTGGTTCGCACGTCCGCCTCACAGCAAGAAGGTCCTGGGTTCGATTCCCAGCTCGGGCGTTTCTGTGTGGAGTTTGCATGTTC
>JAOUQZ010000024.1:24413091-24423765 GCA_028564935.1 Neosilurus hyrtlii | reverse complement strand
AGAAGCAAAACGCCACAGGGTGATTTAATCAAACGATGCCTCTCTCTCTCACACACACACACACACACACACACACATTCTTGCATACGGGCAGTACATGTACAAAGAAATTAGCTTTCTTCCTTTTAGCACTTTAGCTTCCTTTTTTGATATATTGGACATCATGTGCCATTTTGTTTTCTCTTTAAGACTTTCATCATCATCATCATCCCCTCTCTCACTCTTTCTCTCTCTCCTTTGTGTATATAGTGATGTAGCTTTATTTCCTGTCAAGCCCTAGTAAAAATATTTGTGCCACAGCAGTAGTTGAAGTGCTACCCAGTCCTACACAGATCCAAGCATTAAGACAACGTCATAAATAAAAATTCATAAAAATAGTTACAACAAATATAAATGAATATTTAAAAAAATTTGGGATGTGTGTACTGGTCTTGCATGTGTTGTTGTTGTGTGTGTGTGTGTGTGTGTGTGTGTGTGTTTGTATACATAAGAAATGAATGTAGTCGATCAGTCGTGATATTTGTTTGTACCCTGACGTATTTTATTCCACTCGTACCACAATAGTGTCCCAACGATTATCCAGGAGATTCATTGACGAATGAGATGTATTTGTTTATCCGCTTATTGTCACACCTGTACACTGTATGGTAGATGTCGTAAAAACAAGTTCGTACAAGTGAGCTTGTAAACGTACAACATATTAAATGAGTGTATTAATAAGTATAAACCTGTCCGAGATGATCTCATAGTAAATAAATCAACTCAACACTTTCTAACCAATCAGAATCGAGAATTCAACAGCCCTGTGTTGTAATGTGGGGGAAAAAATATTCGTTCCACACCCACTGGAGGCAAATAATCGTGCTCTCTGATTGGCTCTTGTACTAAAAGGCTATCAGCATGTACACTGTGAGTACAGAAAAACAAAATGGCGGAGCAATTAACCAAGATGAACTACGTTCTCTACTTGAAAACAAGTCTCCAAAAAATAAAAAATAAAATTAATTCATAAATAATAATAATAATAAGAAGAAGAATATTAGCAACAAAATTTGGAATGGAACTGTGTGATGGCAAGAAGGTCAGATATCATAGCCATATTCCTGTATTTTTCATTTCAGACACCAGAGGAGCACCAAAGCACGAGTCCTAATCCGAAAACCTCCACAGTTCCTCAGGAAGCTGCTTCCCCATGTGCCTCCCCCTGAAACACTGATTTTGAGTGTGTGTGCTGGATGGCCTGTTTGGATCCCTCCTCCCAGTCGGGATAGGGAGGGAAGACCAGCACGCTGTGACACACTAGTGTGTCTTCAATCAGCTCAGACGGCTCAGAAGGAAACTTAAGCACGCACCACCCTCATTATTCAACACTCTGGCATCGTCTACCACAGCTGTACTATACCTAAGGGTCAAAAAAGTGGAAAATACACAAGCTCCTATCTCCACTTTACATTTTCTAAGAATTATTATTATTGAAATTTTCACTGTTGTCAGTTCTGTGGTTTGTTTCTATTTATTCAGCCGACTGGGCGGGTCGCGAGAAGCGGAAATGATCTTGTGTGATTTAAAGTTTGAATAAATGCTGTATTACAATGCACCGAATGTGGATATAATACAAATTATCCCTCTGTGGTCAGGCGAGCTGCTCAGGGTGTTTCCCGCCTTTGTCCAGCGTCGGCTGAGATAGACCCAGACTTCCCGCCACCCTGATAATAGGATTAAGCAGTTTGGCAGATGATTAAGTGAGTGAGCGAGTTAGTCCACTCAATCTTCATGTAGCTGTTTGCTAGAAACTTAGTGATAGACGCTTCGACAGCCTTCAGCTCGAGTACACCTCGATTTCCTAAAATATCTCTTAACTAGTTTGTTAGAATAGCTATTTTCGCTACAGTACAAAAAAAATGAACAAAGCAAATGTCAGGCTGGTCGACTACATAAAATAAAGCCTGTGTATTTGTGTAATTTGTGTCATTTCCCCCCAAAACTGTTCCTTTAAAGAGGCTGAGTGATGAACGTGAGAGTCCTGTAACATTCTCCTGTTTCAGTTTCAGTTCCCTTTGTTTCTCTGTAGATATTTTTGACTTCCTCTCTTTTCTCTCCATCCTGGTTTCTCTCATACAGCTGGGCGAAGGAGTTTCTCCTCCTTCCCTTTCTCTCTCCCTCCCTCTCTCCCTCGTTCTCTCTCTCTCTCTCTCTCTCTCTCTCTCTCTCTCTCTGTCAGACCTGAGTGACGAGCGGTTCTCCTTGGTATACGTTGCCCGTCCTCTGTTCCCCAGCACACAATCCGGCAAGTAGAGTTCCATTCAGCGGCGCACAGATCCCTCTGCAGCTCACGCCCCCTTCCAAGGGCACGTAGTCAGGCTCTTCATCTCCATCCCCATCCTCATCGTCGCTGTCCTCCTTCTCTTTCTCCCACAGTGACGTACTGATGTGTGTGTACTCCTGGTCATTCTCACACTCCATCTCACGGTGATAGAAGTAGCTGAAGTTTGACACGATGACAGGAACTGGAAGAGAGATGGTCAGGACTCCAGCGATGGCACACATCGAGCCCACCAACTTCCCCCCCACCGTCTCCGGGTACATGTCGCCATAGCCGACTGTTGTCATGGACACGACAGCCCACCAGAAGGCCTCGGGGATACTGGTGAAGGAGGTGCCTGGGTGATCGACCTCGGCAAAGTAGACGGCACTGGAGAAAAGCACCACGCCGATGAAGAGGAAGAAGATGAGCAGCGCCAGCTCCCTCAGGCTGGCCTTCAGCGTCTGGCCCAGGATCTGCAGGCCTTTAGAGTGACGCGACAGCTTGAAGATCCGGAACACACGCACGAGACGGATGACACGGATGATAGCCAGCGACATGGCAGGCGTGCCACCTTTGGAGCGAGCTAGCTCTGTACCCAGCGTGACGAAATATGGGATGATTGCGAAGAAGTCGATGATGTTCATCATGTCTGTGAAGAATTTTTTTTTGCTTGGCGAGCAAGCGAAGCGCATCAGCAGCTCAAAGGAGAACCAGCAGATGCACATCGTCTCCACGATGAAAAAGGGATCCTGGAACGGAGAGAAGTGTGACACCAGCGCAGTGCTGTTCAGGGTTGGGTGGTGAGAGTGAAACGCCATTTGCTGGAAATAAATGAGTGACAGACAAGGAAAGAAAGACAGGAAGAGGAAAAAAAATTTCAATTGAATTGATGATTATCTGATCATTTTATCCTGACATGTTGTAACCTTCTCATAACGGTGCGCTTTAAGGAATTGACCTTTAGAATGACCGTGGAAATGATGTTCCATCTGAGGAATGTCTGAGGTTCGTCTGAGGTTCTCACTAATGTTATAGCAGCTATAAAGGGTGTTTTATTCAGTCTCATGTGTGAAAACGGAAATAATTTCTTTTATAGCGGTTGCATGAATAACCTCTGCACCTGTGTGTGTGTGTGTGTGTGTGTGTGTTCGTGTGAGGTTAGGACACGGAGGCCAGTTAAGCCTGAGATTTTTTTAGACTTGTCGTTAAACTCAATCCATAAGATTGACGGCAACGATCTGAAAAATGGAAGAGATGGGAACAGGGTGGGAAAACACACAGAGAGAGAGAGAGAGAGAGAGAGAGAGAGAACTAGTGAGAGAGAGAGAAGTTTACTGTATCATTTTAGTTTCCGAACTCCTGTGCCAAATATCGATAGAGAGAGAGAGAGAGAGAGAGAGAGAGAGAGAGAGGAGGGAGAGAGGAGGGAGAGCAGTAGAGTTCTCTGGTTACATCTTAGGGATCTAAAGTTGCTTAATATAGAGCAAGGAAAACCCTCAAAGCACGTCAACATAGAAATGAGAACCTACACACACACACACACACACACACACACACACACACACAGCTCTCTGTCACTGAATCAGGTAGCACTTTAAACCCACTTTCCCTTACCCCAGCACTGATTTTGGGGTGCACCTATAGTGTCTTTACTGCAAGATACATAGAACGGGGTGCCAACACACACACACAAATACACACACTCACACTCTCACACACACACACATACACACTTCTCGTTTGAAAACAGGGTATCATATAAGCCTGTTTGAGATTCAACTGTTTGAGATTTGAGAAAGCAGTGATCTGAGATGTGCAGAATGTGAACGCGCGCGCGCACACACACACACACACACACACACACACACACACACACACACACACAATCCATAAGTAATAAAGACTCACAGCAAGAACATTCTGGGTTCCCGAGCTCAGTGAGAGCGTTTTGAGGTTGAGTTTGTATGTTCTTCCCGTGCTTACATGGGTTTCTTCTGGATACTCTGGTTTCCTCCCACAGACACTTAAACGTTCACATTAGGTTAATTGGCCTGTAGGTGTTCCCATGTACCCCTAGGTGTGAGTGGGAATGTGAATGGTTGTGTAAGCAGCGTGTACCCTGCTATCATCCAGAGTTCTCAGACAGTCTCCAGCCCCCCCGCGACCCATTCATGATGGAATGAAGTGTTTCGGCAAATGAATGAATTAATTACCACAATTTCGTACGGGGGTGGGGGGGGTGTGCTAGTGTTTACATGTTCAGTTTAAGAACGATACTGTAATATTCCTGTAACACTAACAACTGGTACTGAATAACAATAGGATAAGTGATGTTTCTTTAATGATCTGATTGGTCAGCTTTCTCAGGATTAAAAAATAACTTTATTCTAACTTGAATTAAAATGAAGGATGGTCTGTTTATTACGGTCACTAACAAATAGAGTTTATGTTTTCACCGGCGTTGGTTTGTTTGTTTGTTTGTTGGTTTGTTTTTCGGTCTCTTAGCAACATTACTCAAAAACTTATGAACGGATTTTGATGAGATTTTCAGGATGTGTCATAAATGATACAAGAAACAATTACTTAAATTTTGGCACGGATCCAGATTATTGTTGGGATGCAGGGAATTTTTAAAGATTTCTTGCAACCTTTGCCTTGTGTTTCTGTATAGTATAACAACCTTTACAGCAGGGTGTAGTATGCACTAAACTCTGAATGGGTAGACAAAAAAAACAACATACGCTACAGAGCGCTGCGCTGAAAGTGCAGAGCTCACCTGACCACCTCTGTCATGGATAAATATGTAAATATAAACAGTAAATATCTTGATTTACTTCGCTTTTATTTATGTTTATGTGTAGTAGATGCTTAAACTCTAAAAGAGAGTTAAGGAGACACTGTTACACAGCTGTGCTATTTGATGAGACTAATTGATGATCTTGAGGGAACTTGGTGGAATTTGGACTCTGATTGACGGTCAAATATTTTCCCACAACTTTTATGATGCATTACGGTGTCAATCGTGATAGAGCGTGGGAAGCGCGGTAGAGCACAGTAGACCTTAACGTACCTTAACAGAGCGTAACCGACCTTGATGTGCCATCGTAGGGGATCTTGATGAACTTGAAAAAACTCGCTTCCTTTAAGTTTGATCTCCTGGATGCATCCTGCCTCCTTTTTTATACCACAATTGTGCTCGTAAATCGTGGAGCTCCACACTTTTTTGGACAGTGTACCCCAGTGTAAACCCAGGGTCAGTCACTGTATCATGACGTAAATTAAACCAAACATCATAGTGATCGGTGTGATAATTACAGCTAAACCTGTACACACAGAGATATACTTTAACATTGTTAGACTCCTGTTAGATTTGATTCAGGATATTTTTGTGCTATAGTACTAAGAGTAAAAAAATTAAGAAATAATGTTCCATCCCGGAATTTATTTTTTGCTCCTGTTTAATAAGAGTAGTCTAGACACTATTGAAAAGCCCGAGTCTGATTATTATATCAGGGGATTACCATAATATCTGTTAAACATGCCTCCTCAGAGATAAATACACTAAATACAGCCAGTAACAGCAAACAAGCTGCTTTTTCCCAACACTTGTTTACAACGGCTACATAGACAGTTATCAGATTAGCGCAGAGTTTGGGGGGGGGACAGTCCATCGTGCAGCCTGTAATTTCCTCAGAGTAGGACAAAGAAAAAAAAACAACAACATGGCTGATCCCGAAGGAAATAAATTCAGAGGGTAGCACCAGTGAAACCGGAAATTACCCTGGACACCACTTACATAATCTTATCTATATGGAGCATGAGCTACTTTCTTTTAGGGAAAATCTGGCAAACTCAGAGATGTGAATTACACACAGGTGATTTTATTAATGTGAACAGGGAACCCAGAAATCCGTTAGAGCAGCTGCATAACCCGCCTCAGAACACGCATAACTTTCCCCATGTCAGTATTTAATGTAGCTTTAGATTTCAAGGGAATCCATGAGTTAAATTCTAAAATAATCTCATAATCTTTAACTGTAATCAAATTTCATGTTAACAACCAGACTCAGTTTGGTTTGAACAAAAAAATGTGTTAAATTTACACAATGTATTTTTAATTTTAAAGGTACAGAGAGTAATGTTTCGGAGGATCTATTAGCAGAAATTAAGTAAAAAGTTTTCATTAATCTATAATCTTTTTTTTTTTTTAGGTCACTGAGGTTTTGACTTTGGAACATTAGAGGAAGCTATTTATATCTACATGGTGAACTGGTTCATTTATGAAGGCCGCCATCTTTCACCTCCATGATTGTACAGTAACCCAGAATCGTACACATTTGAAGAGGAGGGGTCGGGAATGAAATTTCAGTTGTTGTCATTCTGGAACCTCACCACTAGATGTCGCTAGGTAGCACTAAACTACTGCACCTTTAGCTACAGCTTATTAACTGTTTTATTTTGGTGAATGAACTGGAAGTATTGCTGCAGAATTACAGAACTTACAACTGACATTATTTAAGGCTATAAATGCCCCCCCCCCTCCCCCGCTTCCATTGTGCATGACAAGACTTGATGGGTTCAACAAATACCAATCAGCACTCATACACCTTTCTCCTCACCTCTCTTGATTCTTTCTCATGTCTGAATTCGGGTAGTGTCTCGAGGCAGAAGATGACGATGGACACCACGATGACCATGACGCTGATGATAGCAATGATGCGGGCGGCGCCAGAAGACTCAGGGTGCTCGAAAAGCATCCATAGCTTCTTCTGGATCTCATTCTGTGGCAGTGGCCTGGGCTCCTCTTTGGGAAAGCCCTCATCGTCCTTGAAACGGGACATGACCTCTTCGCCGAGCTCGTAGAAGCGAAGCTCATCCATGAAGATGTCCAGAGGGATGTTAGCTGGCCTGCGTAGACGGCCACCAGACTGGTAGAAGTATAGGATGGCGTCGAAGCAGAAACGGTTACGGTCCAGGAAGAGTTCATTGCGGAGTGGGTCGAAATAGCGCAGTCGCCGCTTAGGGTCGCCGAGCAGTGAATTGGGAAATTGCGCCAACGTGCGCAGCTGTGTCTCATACCTCATCCCTGAGACGTTGATGGCCAGACGCTCGCTCAGCGCCCATCCTCCTGATCTCCGGCTCTCTCTTTTACTCTTCTCCTTCTGGTCTCCTTCCTGTTCCTTCTCACCCTTCTCAGCCTTGTTGCGCTGCTCCTTGCTCCTCTTGACGCTCTCGTTCTCCACTGTCCCGCCACCATCTCCTCCCCCATGCTTGTCCATCTTCACTCCTTTACCTCTGTTACCAGCACCTCACAGTGTTGGTCCAGGCTGGATGTTTCTCCCTGCCAGAGCAGAAATGCAATCATGTCACTTGAGCATGATACACTCCAGCTGAAGCAAATGCCTCGTGCTAAACAAGACGACCTCAGAGCGTGCGGCAAACTCAAACACACATGGTGGTGATTAAATCTTCAACACTAACTCTTAAATAAGTGCACAGCTCATTCTGATCAAGACAAATCCACACTTATCTATACGTCAGAACTAAACATTTTCACCACTTGTGACTTTATGCAATCTCAAAATAATACTAAAGGAAATCCACTGGGGCGTGAGTCAAAACAGCGACATTAGGAAAGCTGTGTAGGGTAATACTAGTATCATATAGTAGTCAAATCAGTGGAAATAAGCTACATTTAATTAAATAGTTAATACTAAAACAAATTTCTTGACATGAAGATGTAAAGTGAGTACAAATCGGAAAATGGAAAACATTTTTAATTTAATTAATTAAAATATAAAGTGTGTGCATCAGGACATGTGATCTTATAAATGAAATAAAATTCTTTCTGGGTAAAATAAATATATTAAGTAATAAGAAATAAACACAATTCATCCATTCATTCTTTTTCTAAGCTGCTTAATCCTATTTAGTGTCGCTGGGAGGCTGGTGCCGATCTCAGATGACTCTGGTTGAGGGCGGGGTACACCCTGAACAGCACACCAGGCCATTGCAGGGAAGCACACACAACCATTCACACTCACACTCACACCTAGGGGCAGTTTGGAATAAAACTGTGCATGTGTTTGACTGTGGGAGAAAACCATAGTACCCTGAGGAAACCCAGGAACCATGGGGAGAACATGTAAACTCCACACAGAAACACCCTTGCTGAGCCCGGGACTCAAACCCAGGACCTTCTTGCTGTGAGGCGGACGTGCTAACCACTACGTCACCACTACGTCACCGTGCCCTGCTAACCACGATTATTTTTTACATAAATATTTATCCATATACAGCATCTTCTTTTAATAAACTATATTTTTTACCCTATTAATAATATATTTTTTGATATTATAAAGGCTTCTACGGTAATTTTCTTCCTTTTCATCATCTCTTATGCGTAATAAATTTCCCAGCTATGATGTGCTAGTGCAACACAGATGCCACAACTGTTGAGCAACACAAGATAACAGACTCTGTGAAATTGAGAAACTGTTGATAGAATCATTACATCATTAAAACAATAATGTACCGAACACATAATGTGAATGAAATACTTTAAATAAAAAAATATAAATATATAATAATAATTATATATATATATATATATATATATATATATATATATAAAATAATAAGAATCATTTCTAACCATAATTATTATATTAAATTAAAGACCTAAATTAATATATCTATATAAAATTATAATAATATCTAATAATATCTAGAAAAATGTTATGATGTAATTAATTGTAATAATTTATTATTTTATTATTTTTATTATTATTTTATTATTATTATTTAACCCCCAAAGGTTTTTTTTTTGTATTTCATTACTCTTATCTACAAATTCCCCTCCATAATTTTTCATAATTAAACATATTTGCCAACACACACACACACAGACACACACACACACACACACACACACACACACACACACACACTACCAGCTGTGTTCTAAAGTGAAGGTAAACACCGTTATCCTTCGAAGCATTTTGACAGAACCGTGTCAGATGTTAGTGCGCGGGTCACACTCTCTCTCTCTCTCTTACTATTTACAGACCTGAAAAATATTCAATAGGATATTTCAATAAAATCCAGACCGATATTAAAATGTCAGGAGCAGGTGTTTGGTTAGAATGAGTCCTCGTAGCCGTACTCACGACGTGCTGATTTAAAAGAACTTGAGTCAGGAGAGTCCAGGTGGCGTGCTCGTACTGTATTACTGTATCTCCTGTCGATGTGGACTGAATCACACTCAGGACTCAGGACACAACACTGTGCGCTGTGTGTTCCTGCACATCCGTGTCCATCGGTCTGTAACTGTCCTGCAGGGGGCGGCCCGTCCCATCCCGTTTTCCCGTGCCTTAGCTCAGCCCGAGCTGTTTGGTGGACGCCACTGCTCAGGTCTCTCATGTCTCTCATGTCTCTTAAGTCTCTCACTGCTTCTTCCACTCGGGAATGCTGTCAGGTCGAAATTCAATCCAGGTTCTATCACCCAGAGCTCGGTGTAAACTCCAGGCCTAATTTAGAAGGTCACCCTCGTTTTCTCTTCCTGCTGCGTCCTCCCTCTGCTGTCACAACCTCTCAGTCTTTATTCTTTTTCTATCTGCACTGATCCGATACCCGGTACAAAAGACTGGATCCGATATCTGAGAAAACGTTACCAGATATCCGGACCTGCGATGACTGCAGACGTGTTTAGAAACAAAATATATTTTTGGAACTGAAAATATTTACATATGTTGCTTTATTTTTCCCAGTCAAGTTTTTCTCTATACTTCATTATATTTATTAAATTTTATATTTAAATGTAAGTGATTTTGTGTGTGTGAGGTTAAAGCTGGGGTTGCTTAATTATTAGCTGTATACACAAACTGTTTATTTGGTTGAAATAGTCTTTATACCCCGACAGCAATCAATAACTTTAAAAAAAAAAGTTTTTTTTCTGAAAAAAATCCATCACCTCTTGTAGCTGTAATCCTGTAAAAACACAGACCAATCACTGCCTCACGGTCTGCTGGGAATCATCCAATCAGATGTTCCTGTGCCTCCCTGCTGGTGCATGACACTACTGTGCACGAATCAGCAATCAGAGTGGAGCTTGTGTGTGTGTGTGTGTGTGTGTGTGTGTGTGTGTGTGTGTGTGTGTGTGTGTGTGTGTGTGTGTGTGTAGAAGGGGGCGTGGCTTTGGAAGGACCTCAGAGGACAAGGGAGGGTTTAACAGGAGCCCTGAAGAGATTCTACTTTCAGGTTTTCAGATTACCAACACCAGCTTTAACTATTTTTGTTTGTTTTGTGTGTGTGTGTGTGTGTGTGTGTGTGTGTGTGTGTGTGTGTGTGTGTGTGTGTGTGTGTGTGTG
>JAOUQZ010000024.1:24389494-24404566 GCA_028564935.1 Neosilurus hyrtlii | reverse complement strand
AATCTCTCTCTCTCTCTCTCTCTCTCTATATATATATATATATATATATATATATATATATATAAAATTAAATCATAAACCAGGTAATTATCATGATTGGCACATGTTGAAGTAACGTTTATTGAATGCATCCTGAATATCAGCGTTAGATTTAAAGGCTCAGTCCACTCGTTGGCTCTACTCTGGTTTGAAAATGTCCTCTTCGAACACCGCGAGCGTTCTCTCGCCAACCGGGTTGTATATGATTGCGTCCACTTCTCCTCCACTGTTGGTAGATTTCTGGAAGTGGATCTCCAGCAGGTCCTGAAGATTGTCCTTCTCCATCACGGCGGGGATTCCGGTCAGCAGCACAGTCTTAGAGCATGTCGTGTTACATGTCTGAGGATGGCATCGCAGGAAAGGTGAGATTTTTTTTTTAATTATTAACATTTTTAAATTAACTTTCCACATCACTCTTGATCTGCTTCTCTGACTCTCTCATCCCTCACTAGAAGTGCCTCTGCCAAGACAGCTCATTCGCCCCAATCCTGCATTGGTAAAAAATCCTTTAAAAATATCCAGATCCAGACTGTGATCCAGATCACCACCAAAACTTAAGAGAGTATTACACCCCTCCGAAGAAATTTATCAAAATCCTTTTATAGCGTTTTACGGATTTTGATGAGAGAATCTAAATCTGCGACAGGAAAATCATGCCATGTACATTCAGTATCAATCAGGTAACCAGGTATAACGTTCCTCTCACCTTAAAAAGCGTGATCTCACCGTTGAGGAAAGGCGTGACCTTCACCTTACATTTCTTTCCTCTTTCAAACTCAATCTCATGTGTCTCTTTATCTGTAAGACCCTGGGCAACTAGGGAAAAAATGACAATCAGATGTCGTGTATGAACAACCAAGACATCCAATCCCCAAACTCAACCTGGGATATTCGACTTCAAAAACAGTCCACAGAAACCACAGCAGAAACATTTACACGTCACATAGTAACAGTGAAACACTTTTCTTTGCTCCATGATCCAGTGCCCCGAAGCAGAGAGGGTTAAGGCCCCTGTGATAGAATAGAATATACATACACTATGTAATATACTTACTGTTACTGTCTATGAAGGTGATGACCACATTGCCAGAGTCTTCCAGGATGACTGTTTCCTCCACCTCGCCTCCTCCGTTCCTTGTCTTAGAGAAATAAATCTCCAGCTTGTCCAGGATGCGATCCATGCTTTCTTTCTTGGGCAGGTTGGAGACAAGGATGCGATGAGGACAAACCTGAGTGTCCATCTAATATATAAAGATAACGATTGGAAGAAAATCAGATTTTAACCATTTCTCCCTCGACTCCAAATATAATTGATTGGGCATAACGTGCTCGGGGTCAGAGGTCCTAATCTTCATCCCATGTGTGCAGGACTTTTATCCTAAAAGATCCTAAAAATATTATTTTTGTTTGTACCTTCCTGTGATATGGTGTGATACATTTTATACAAATGTTAATTCATTGCCCAATTTGACCGCATGACCATGACCAGGCAGTTACAAAGCATTTTTTACCTAAAAGATTTTTTAAAAGACATTTAGAGATATGGGGACGTACATCAATACTGGCTGGTACGAGGAACTGCACCGGCTCAGCCTGGACGGTGATATTACATTCTCCAAGCTGCACCACATGCTCCTTCAGAGCCAAGATCTTTTCAGTAACTGAGAGAGAGGGAGAGAGAGAGAGAGAGAGAGAGGAGCTAAAGTTTTAATACAACATCCAATCAATCCATCCATCCACCTGCCCAACCACTTCATCCTTCTAGGGTCTCAGGGGGACTGGAACCTATCTCAGCCGACTCTGGGTGAAGGCAGGAAACAGGTCACCAGACCATTACAGGGTGAACACACACTAAACCATTCACACTCGCACTCACACCTGGGGGCAATTTGAAACAGCCAATAAGCCTAATGTGCATGTCTTTGGACTATAAGAGGAAACCGGAGTACCCGGAGGAAGCTCATGCATGTACGGGAAGCGCATGCAAACTCCACACAGAAACACCCAGGAATCAAATCCAGGACATTTCATTTTAAAATCCCACGCTGTTACTTGATTCAAACACTACACACCTTCTTCCTCCTCGAAGGTGATGAACGCCGTGCCTCCCTCCATTGGGTAAACGATGTGAGGTTTTACATCAAAGCTCAGTGCATCTGTTCCTCCAGCTGTCTCTCCATTAAACACGACCTTCTTCTCTGGCACTGCAGTGGACACCTAAAGAAACAACCTGTTTATTAATCTGAATTCAGGAGTTCAGTATTCTCCTTCTCTCTTCATTCTACAACATGTGGAAATAAATTCTTATCTGTATGTTCTGATTTACTGGGAAGCTTCTCCAAACCTCAGTCTGCTCTTTTAAGCTCTGGTGGATTTCGTTGATTTCCTCTAATTCCTGTTGGATTTTCAGAAGCTCTGCATTCAGTCTGCTCTCCTCCTCTTTTAGATCTGTCAGTTTTTCCTACACAGAGACGGAATATTAGAAGGTGTTAATAGTATATACACATCATTGCTTTGGTCCATAACCCTGGGTTTACATTCGTGTGTATGTAACAGTTACAGTATGTAAGTGAACTGTGATGCTAATCATGATGTAAAATTCATGCAATCATCAGGTGATTATTGTGTTCACATCGTTCTTCCAACCTTCTCTTTCATTATTGTCTTGTTGTGGTTCATCTGCTCATCCTCCATTCGCTTTCTCACACCGTTGGCTCGCTGCTTGAATTGCTGAGTAAACGTGATGTTATTGGTTCTGGTATCAGTCAAAAGCTTCTGATCCTTCACCAGGGCATCGTGCTCTACCTGGGGACATTTAAACACACTTTCAGGTGAGCTTGTGTTTGAAGTGATTGAATTCTGGTGAAATTACAGATAATTTCTGAAAGAGGGGCACCTCCAGCTTCTTGATCTCCTTTTGAATTGATTTGAGACAGAATGATGGATCATCTTCAGGGACCATAGAGAAATCCTGAAATGACAGGTTTAACATGAGCATCAGATATCAGAGATGCGTCACAGTTAAAAAAAAAAAAGGACGAATGTTTTCAATGATCTTCGACATCTTACCTCATCTGAAGACATCCTAGTTGAATGAACCTGTAGTACGACAGCAGGAGTGCAGGTAGTATGT
Organism: Neosilurus hyrtlii; assembly: GCA_028564935.1. Taxonomy (NCBI): domain Eukaryota; kingdom Metazoa; phylum Chordata; class Actinopteri; order Siluriformes; family Plotosidae; genus Neosilurus; species Neosilurus hyrtlii. Next base: position 24,401,394 of record JAOUQZ010000024.1, on the reverse strand, counting down.
TAGATTATTCACAGATACACCATATGTTTAAAGAAAATATTGGTGTTTATCTGCAAATAAGTAAATAAAGGTTTGAGTAATTCTATTATAAACATGAATTGTATACGAATTACATTGATATTATCATTATCATTATTATTATTTTTTTTATGATGATGATGATGATTATTATTAATATTATTGTTATCATTATTATTTCAAACAACACTAGAAATATCACAAAGCCTGAGATAAAACTCATCTGAAACTGTCATTAAGATATATTACTATGTAATATATTGTACATTATACTTTTATAAATTCATGTCATGTTAAGAGCTCATGATGTAAACAGGAAATGATGACTCTGGGCCTGTGTTGAATTTCTTTACATAGTGAAAACTTTACACACGAGAAATTCCACAATATTAATCCATCAATCACAAGAAAAAGAAGTAATAACTTTCCTTAAAGTAACTTTATTTAAAATATTAAACTTCCCTCAAAACCTACACTTTCACTTATGAGCGCCGTAAGATTGTTAAATCATATATAATTAATATAAGCTGATAAATTACCGCACTGATCTCCTGGTTTAATTAGATCTTTACATCATCTATCACAAGCTCTATATTTGTATATAAATACAGGAATAAATATTAAACGGGTTGCATACAGTACCTTTATTCCTGCTTTAACACTGCTGTCAACTGGTTTCACTTTCCTTTCTCTTTCTCTCTCTCACTGTGTGTGTGTGTGTGTGTGTGTGTGTGTGTTGGGGGGGGGCGTTGTTCCACTCTGACGTCATTGTCAAAAATAATAATAATTTTTATTACAGTATATTTCGAAAAAGTGTAAAAATATATTATTGAAGTGTATGTTAAGGTCGGACTCTAAAGTCCAAATCTCTAAAGAAGGAAGTACCAAAAACAGCTCTGTCTCTCTCTCTCTCTCTCTCTCTCTCTCTCTCTCTCTCTGTGTCTCTCTCTCTCTCTCTCTGTGTGTCTCTCTCTCTCTCTCTCTCTCTCTGTCTCTCTCTCTGTCTCTCTGTGTGTCTCTCTATCTGTGTCTCTCTCTGTGTGTGTGTGTGTCTCTCTCTCTCTCTCTCTCTCTCTGTGTGTCTCTCTATCTCTCTCTCATATAAATATAATATAATATAATATAAATAAATAATATAAATAAGCAACAAAGTTACAACAAAAAGTTACAAGTGGCAGATTCACTCTAAGCTCAGTTGTTCATTCTAATTATTTAAGTTATTCATGTTTTTAGGATAAGTGCATCATGTTTTTTCATACTCTGATTAATGGAGCGCGTAGAGTAGGATTGTGGGTAATGTAGTTTTTAACCAGGAAATCGTAGATAAAACCGAATGAATCCGGAACACAATAAAATAAGTTTAAATATATTATAAGATTATAAAAAGTATTATTAAATGTTTAGACACTAGTAAACAACAAATAATTAAAGGAAATAATTAATCCTGATCTACGGTTTGTTGTATTTTACTTCCGGTATCCGGTCTGAGGGGCTTTCTCTCAGTGGGCGGAGCTTCAGGAGAATGAAATAATAAACCCAGAATATCTAAAGAGCAAGCAGCAGAGGTGCAGTGCTGACAGGTGAGTACTTACTATACTTAAATTACACACCGGGGTATATATTTATTTAGTCGCTTCAACATTTACTTTAATAGGTGTGTAAAAAAAAAAAACAAAATGCAAAAAAAAAAAAAACATCAACGCGTCATCAGTTACTATACAGACTGAGATTTAATTTACATTCTGCTTCAACTTCACATTTCAAACACAATATTAATGTAATATTATAAAGATATTATAAAAATATTTATTCATATCACATGTCCATGTAAAGTTGACAGAGGTCACTTTTCACTGTATTCAGTGACATTAATTTCAAGTTCTGTAGCCTGTAGATGGTTAACCCCAAGCCTCCTCTTACTGTATGTTCAAGTTTAGATACAGAAGTGACTGTGAAAAAGTCTCAGGCACAACAGTAAGGAATGACGTAGAGCAAAGATGCCTTTAAAAAGAATAAAATTAAATATTATTGCATTAAAACTATACTATAAAGTAAATCAGAAAAAAGCAATAAATGAAATAATTCTGTGTGCTTTAGTTTTGTTTCAAAAACTAAAAATCAAGAAAAACTTTTTTTCGGAAAGCAGCCACTTGCTTCTTTTTGAATTTTCATTTAATTGAATTTTATTCTTGTTTGGAGGGAAAGGGCGTCATGGTGACTGAGTGATTAGCACATCTACCCCACAGCAAGAAGTGAGTGTGGGTGCGAATGGTTGTGTGTGTTGGCCTGAGATTGCCCCTTTTGCTTTGCGGCGAATGTGCTTACCACTACGCCACCGTGCCGCCTCATGTAGAAGTCACCAAATAAAAAATGTAACATGTGTTCTTGTTTATAAATAAATATGGGCTCTAAGATTTTTACACATCTCACATCCATAGAGTCACAGAAAGAGAAATAAAGAAGTTTCCAAGAAAATCTGAATGAAACTCTGAACATGTATTAACTTTTTTTTAAATTCACTCTTATGCTGAAATACAGAGACATCTATTAAAGTTTTATAAAAAAAAAATTGAAAAAAAAGACCCTAGTAGGAGTAAGTGGCACATGAGGGGGAGTGAGTGTATATGGGTGAATTTGTCAGCTGTGCACGGATGTATTGTTGCACTGATCTACATTAAATTTAATCATTCATTCATTTTCTGAAGCACTTAATCCCAATTAGGGTGATGGGGAGGCTGGCGCTCATCTCCGCCGTCTCTGGGCGAGGGCAGGGTACACCATGGACAGCTCGCCAGGAAATTGTGTGTACACAGTTGCTCCATACCAACCAAAAAAAAGATAAAAATTGTTCTATAAAAGATAAACACTGTTCTATATTTGAAGAAGAATAAAAATAAAAACTATCGGTATCAAGAAGAAAAAAAAATACCAATAACAATAACTATTTGAAGGAAACCAATAGTTAAAAGTCGAATATATAAAAATATAAATGTGGTGACCATAAATAACGTGTAAAGTGTCGGTGCAGGGTGCACACAAAGATGTCCAGTGAGTGTGGTTGTTGTATGTGCAGAGTAGTGCAAGGTCTCTATCTATATATGTGTGTGTAAGTCTAAAACTGGAAGTTAATAAAATAAGTTATTAATATCTATATAAACAGATCCAGGATGAATTGTGTCAGTGAGTAATATATACAAATTATCAATATGATAAACATAGTAATGTTTATCAGTAGTAAAATATTTATAGTAAAATGTATAACAGTGGACGTTGTTGTGGAAGTTTAATGTTCACAGGGAGGAATGATTTCCTGTGTGGTTCAGTGGTACATTTAGGTGGTATTAGTTCCTCACTGAACCTGCTCCTGTGACTGATCAGCAGGTTGTGAAGCGGGTGGGAGGTTTTGTTCAGTATCGTCCTTATTTTGGACAACCTTCTCTTCTCCGACACCACCGTCAGAGAGTCCAGCTCCATCCCCACAACATTACTGGACTTGCAGATCAGTTTTTCAGTCTGTTTGCGTCTGCAACCCTCAGCCTGCTGCCCCAGCATTCAACAGCATAGAGGATGGCGCTGGCCACAACAGACTCATAAAACAGTTATGAAGAAGAGTGCTGCACTTGTGTGATTTATTTCTGTAGGAACATTAAAGGGCTGTAGTGTATGATGTTGTAATAATAAGCTTTTTAAAATTATGATGATGTATTTGCTTGGGCATCAAGTTCATGGCAGTGAATTGAGATTTGAGACACCAAGTTGACAGTTAAATATTATAACATACTGATTATAAAGAGTATCATCACCTCTCCATGCCCGAAACGGATTCCATAGCATCTAAAATACAGTTTCACGCAAAAACCTGAATAAAAAACAGAGAAACAAAATAGAAACGTTTTATACAAACCACAAAAAAAAAAAAATCAACATCTTTTGATCAAGATGCTTTTGAAATAAACAGCAGTGTGATAAGAGATCCTTTAAATGTGTATAATGAAGATGATGATAATCGCCCTTGTCAGAATTTCAGAGTGTGTTTCAGAGTGTATAAAAAATTTGGGCGTAAATAAACAAACAGATAAATAAATTGCCTTCCCTGCTTTATCGCCCAGATGGATGTGATTGAACTGATTTTTCTCTTGCAGCTGAGAGCCAGGAGCTCAGGGAGAAGGTGACGGTGATGTTTGATTGGGTCAGAAGCACTCTGAATTCAAAGATGACCCATTTTAAGGTACGGATAATCACAGTGAGTCGACTGCTTTTAAAAAATGCAAATATCTTATTAGTGGGATGTGGATGAATTTCATTTTTATTTTTTTATCATATTTTATTGTTGTAGCCTTTTCTTTCTGTCCCTTAGCAACCCTGAAGCACAAAATGTGAATTCCCAGATTTTCCTCACCACACATGATAACCTCTCACCCCCCCACCCCACTTGACCCCATATAGAGACACTAACACTTTTTTAACATCCGCTGAATGTTGATGAAGTGAAATTAAAATGTAGAAGTGTTAAAGTGTGGTGGATAACATTGGCAGTAATGCTGTCTTTGTGTGTGTTTATAAAAAATAAGAGGAAGTGATACTGACCCATGAAGGAACATAAAGGTTTATATAAAGGCTGTTATCACAGCTGTGTGTTTGTTTTTAACTGATAAAGGTCTTTTTTTTTATTCCACACGGATGTTGTCCAAGTTCCCAGGTCTTAGTTTGCCTGGAATTATTCTGCATATTGCAAAGTATTTAACGTTTTAAAGACACTTTGAAACTATTCTAAATTTGAGCGATGGGATTCTGCAGGCCATCAGTGTTAATGGAACAAACCTCTATTTTTTAACATGACATTTTGTCCACTCCCTCCTTTCCTAATCACTGCATTCCCCTGAGGGTTCTAAAAACCTTCCTCATTATAAACAGAAGAGAATCCCACAAATGAGGATGTTGCTGTTAGTTTCGACGCGTCCAGCTTGTGGAATTCACTTCCTGATAAACTCAGAGTTTACTCTTTCACTGTGATTTTGATTCATTTATCTTTATGCTTATCTCTCTTTTTTCATATGACCTTTATTTTAATCCTTATTTCCAATCTTGTAAATATCATTTTAATTAAATTGTTCATCATAACTCCCAGTGCAGCTAACTGGGTTATCAAATGCCGGCCGTGTCTCTCACTGTCTATGGTGAGAGGCATGTAAAAGAACCATTGCTGATTTTCGTCAAGAGTAGCTGCATAGCCGTTAGCGTGTTTCTGCCCCGCGATGGCCTGGCGAGCTGTCCAGGGTGTGCTCTGCCCTCGCTCAGAGTCGGCTGAGATGGGCGCCAGCCTCCCCGCGACCCTAATTAGGAATAAACACTTCAGAAAATGCATGAATGAATGCTCATCATAATAAGAATTCATTACTTTGTAATCCATGTGAACTTTATTTCCTTTAAATATTTCTTCAAATATCACAATGTTAAATAGTTTATTCAAATTTTTATTTGTGTTTTTAGCACTAATATCTACAGAAGTGTACTAGAGCCATCTATGGCTGTTTCTTTGTGCATTCTCACAGCGTCAGAGAGTTTGGGGGGGGGGTGTAGTTGGGTATTTCTGAATTTAATGACAAAATGTATAAGAAAAATGTCAGAAATTATTTGAGATTAAAATTGAAACAATGTTTGAAGTAAAAGTCAGAATTGTTAAAAATATATTTCAGAATTGGGTTTAATAATGAGATTTTATATTTGCTGGCACATAATTACCACATTATAACCGATATCCCTACTTTTTTTTCTGACTGATTTTCTTCCGTAATTGTATTTAAAATTTTCTTTTTAATTATTAATTTCTTTTTACCTGAAGAACTTTTATTCTTCTAAAATATATGTTAAAATTTTTTATTTAAATATTTTTTACATATATTTAAAAAAATATTTTCTTCCAACAATTTACTGGTTTGTGTCTATAAAAATCTTATTTATTTATTTGTGTGTTAGTTTGTTTATTTGTTTATTTATTTATTTATTTGAATTCAAACACTCTAAATTCAAACTTTTCTTTTGAGATTTTATTCCTTTTATTCCTACGGTCTTTGCAGATGTTAAGGCTGACAGCTGGCCTGCTCTTACTGAGTCTGGTGGCTGGTTTGAAGTGTCCTGATCAGCAGCGCTGTGGGGACGAGCAGACGTGTTGCCAGATTCATTCTGGAGAATTCAACTGCTGTCCCTTCCATCAGGTGAGTAAATAGTCACCAAGAATCATAAACACAAAGGCCACACCTCTCTCTCTGGGACTCATACACATGAAGACTTTAACTGGGACTGACCGAACCAAAGCCCATGCCTCTGAAAAATGTGTGTGTGTGTGTGTATGTGATTGTATATTGTATGTAATCATGTGTATATGTGTGTATGTGTCTGCATGTAGGGTGAGTGCTGTGAAGACCATTTACACTGCTGCCCTGAAGGTATGTTATGTGAGGTGAAAGAATCCAAGTGCACAAACGCTACACACTCGTTTCTCTGGACTGAAAGACTTCCTCCTGAGCACAACGGACTCGTCAAAGTGAGAGAATAACCTGCACAAGACAAAACTTAACCGACAAGAACACAATTTAACCGCCACTGTCATGCTGCTTTATCTATTTCTTCCTCATTAACTGGTTTCATTTCACGTTTGATCACTTGACTTGTTCTAAAAAAACAAAATGATTAGTCATGCTACACACACCAAAAGAATTAATTCTAAAGTACTTCCTTCTCTGAAATTACACTTCACTACCATATATTTTCACTCAATTACTATAACACTTAGCACTAATGCTACTATAACACTTAGCACAAACACATAGCATTAATGCTAGCTCCATTACAACATTTTTTAACCAGCTAGTTATCTTTACTAGCATCCACTAGCTTATTATGATTATTATTAGATTTGTTACCCCATTACTTAATCAATATTTCAACATTTAACACAGTGCCTTCTTCAGCACAGCAGTACATAGCATTACACTTAGTAAGAAATGTTTTGAACCAGCGAAGTAAGGTCAACACGAACATAGTGAAAGTTACTGATTGGCAAAAGTGTTGTCATGGTTATGGTAACAGTAATCTTAAGTAATTCACTTTGAAAGTGAAGATTCACATTGAGACGGGGATTGTGTTACCCTGCGAGAAATACTGGCTAGTTTGCTAGCAGGTATTGAAGCTAGCTAAATTAGCGAATGTAAGTGGGAAAAATGTGGAGACATTTACTTTTCTAGTAGCTACCAAAAAATAAAAATACCCAGACAAACCAAAATACCACTTAATTCATAATATAAAATGAAAATGCCAGAATTATTTTAAATTAAAGTTGCACATATAGGCCAACACCTATAATTTACATTATGTAATGAATAAATGCCATACGAGGTAGCTAACATTATTGCTAACATTTGGTGCCTCATCAAAACATTAGCTAGCAAGCTAAAAAATAATTTAAATAATTGCATCTTTTAAATGGTATGTTATTTATATAAAAAAAAACTTAAGCCTTAACCTTAATTTAAGTTGTCACTGATGAATCCCTTCCGTATTTTCCCATGCTAATGCTAAAACGGCGGTTTGTTCTGATCAGAGATCCAGTACAGGTCTTGGTCAGTGAGGCTGCCCTGAGATGTTATTTATGTAACTTCGCACTAGTTTGAATTGTACCAAAAGTTTGTGTTAATAAATTCTTGTTATTCCTCCAGTCATTCCGGATGATTAGCAGCTCTGCTAATAATAAAATGTACGACACTACCTGCCCGGATAATTCATTCTGCCCGTCAGAGTTCTCCTGCCTGAAAGTGTCCAACACATACGGGTGCTGTCCTGTAGCACAGGTATGTTAACACAGTGACTCTGTTTATTTTTATCTTATTAATTTTAAGACCAGGTGAAAAAGAGATAACGGCGTACCTACTTTTAACCATGCATTCATGTAGGTATTTGACAAAATCATAAACGTAATTGTACAGATAATTGCCTAAGTACTAAACGGGTTACTGGATAATTCCACTAGAGGGCAGACATGGACACACAACTTTTTTCTCACAACATTTTTGTTGTTGCCGATCATGTGCCACATTACATTAGGACTCAATAATGCTCCTACTGTTTATGAGCATATTGCTACATATACATTTACATTTACAGCATTTGGCAGACACTCTTATCCAGAGCGACTTACAATTATCATTTAGGGGCCTTGCTCAAGGGCCCAACAGTGGTGATAGTGGGGATTGAACCGCTGACCTTCCGTTCAGTAACCAATTGCCTTAATCACTAAGCCACCACTGCATGTTAATTTCTGTCACGTGCACCACTGACATGAAGCAACCATAATGCCTGTGTGAACGTGTAGTCTCCAGCCTAAGAAAACAACCATTCCATCCTACTGCGCTTCCCTGTGACCCCCATCCATACACCCCCTCACCCCTCACCCCCCAAACATCATGTCCCAGAGAGTTTATTCTTTACAGTGTACCAGAACTTAGGGTTCATTTGTCTTTCTCAGGGCATCGTGTGCTCAGACGGGAAACACTGTTGTCCAAATGACCACGAGTGCACCGCCGATGGCACTTCCTGTGTCAAAAAGACAGGTGTGGAATACAGTTTAAACAAATTCTCCTTTTCAGACCAGTGTGTTGGAAAAACCTGTAAAAAAACCCTGAAGGTCCAAGACTGGTTAGCTACATTATCTTTGTAGCAGAACAAGCGTGTTTTATTTAAAAGTGAGCTATGATGGTTGATTTTTAGCTTAATTGGCTAAAATTGGCACTATTACCTCAAGACTAACAAAAACATGCCTGAATAACACGGTCTGGCTTTGCTTACCAACTTTTTCCACCTTCTTCTCTCTGATAGAACCAGTTTTAGAGGTTTTGTGTCCTGATGGTATATCCGAGTGTCCGGCGGAGACTTCATGCTGTGAGACTGCGGATGGAGGATGGGGATGTTGCCCCATGCCCAGGGTACGGTTATATCACGCCAGCTAACAGTTAAAACCAGTTTCTCCAAACATGTTCTGTTCTTTTTATTAATGTCACAAAAGGAATTCCTCTTTCAATTAGGTGAATAATCTTTTATACTATGCTCAAAACTGCTAATTTAGTTAAAATTGTTTAAAACATGGCAGGGACTGTCTACCTTCTCATGGTAACTATATGGTGTTAATCTGATTTAAGTTGATATTTGGCTTAAATTAATACTTTGTTCAGTTTTTGTGTCATTTTATTGAAACCCAACCCTGCATAATTTATCTCTCTTTCTAATTATCTGAACATGTTTATCTGGTTATCCACAGCCTTCTGAATATTAATATCAGCACATTCGACATAGTATTATAGTTATGTGGCACCTGTTATGTCTTCCAACCTTCTACTGAAGATCAGACACACTCTGAATTGGCTAAACACAGCATCTGATGACTGTTTCTGTGAATGCTGGTTGAGGGTACCCCAAAACAAACCGAGTCCGACTTTAAAGCCAGTCAAACACAAGCCAATATGTGTTTTATCTTCCATTATCAGTTCATTTTGGCTGAATACAAAATTTTCCCACCAAACCACCCCAGCTCATGGCATTGTTTTTTTTTTCTGTCTGTTTACCAAAACAAGATCACGTGACCACAGGAATGATCTTGCACACTCATGATAACTTATAAACAAGAAGGAGAAAGATGGACACACATGGCAGTGTAACGCCAATTCGTAGAAAGCAGAAAAGTCCACGATCTAGTTTTAAGAAATGGAATTAAACACATGGTTTAGTATTAAATGTTTGCTAATACCATTTTATTTCCAAGAGAAACTCAGCCAGGTAGTCATGCACCAGGTTATGAAATTGAATCCCAACTAAAAGATGACATATGTGCCACAGTCTGGCAAAATGAGTCACAGTGACCAAAAATTCAAAATTGAGTTAGCCGTACCATTTTAAAGCTTAGAGTCTCCTCTTTTAAATGGTATGGCTAACTCAATTTTAACTGGGTCACATATAACAGTGAGAACCCTATTGGTTGATTGACTGATTTCCTCCTCAGGCCGTGTGCTGTGATGATAAAGTACACTGTTGTCCAGAAGACAGTGTTTGTGATGTGCCCACCAACAGATGCATCTCTTCTACCAATCATGAACTTCCCATGTGGTCCAAGTTTCCTGCTCGCCAGAGGGCTGCCTGGGAAGACCGTAAATGTAAGGACCCCTCCCATAATAAAGAATAGAATAGAATAAATAATTTTTAACTCTTTACTGTGAGATTGTTTGAAAGTCTGAAACCTGAAGATGCCACAGCATCCAAAAAGAGGGATGGGTGAGATGAGCTGCTATCTTTCCCCTGTCAGTTCCAGCAACATTACTAAATCATGGGTGTCTGGGAGTGTGGTAGCCTCTTCCAGGTTGGTAGCTGTCATGTGATTGGAGAGAGAGCTGACTGATGGGTGGGGATTGACAGGTGACTTTGACTTTTCACAACATTAACAATAACTCCAAAGATGAGCACCAGCCTCAACGTTAAGTAAACTTTACTTAGTGATGGCAGAGTTGCTCAGCTGGATTCCTCCTAACGGAGCTGGTGACATACTTAGTAAAGCATCATGCATCACAATCTCAGCTACTTCCTGTTTTTATGGGAGGAGATTTTGATCTTCGCTGTAAAAACAATTGTGGCCTTTTTTGTCAGGAAACCCAGCAAAGAAGATCAACTTTTTTTTCTCACCTCTGCTTGGTCCCAAATTGCCACTACATTAGGTAATGTTAAGAGTTTTTTTTTAATGAAAAATAAATAAATAAAATAATAAATTAGGGGGCATTTTGGTAATAACAGAATGGACACATCATTGTGTTCAGTGAACCCTGATTTGACTTGACCACAAAACTACCCTTTTATTTTTCCATATTCTGCTTGGCGTCTTGGGGCAGCATGGTGGTGTAGTGGCTAGCACATCTGAATCACGTCAAAAAAGGTCCTGGGTTTGAGTCCCAGACTTGGCGAGGGCATTTCTGTGTGGAGTTTGCTTGTTTTCCCTGTGGGTACTCCTTCAACCAGGTACTCCTGTTTCCTCCCACAGTCTAAAGAGATTTACATATGGCTTATCGGCTGTTCCCAGTTGCCCTGTACAGATGTGTGCTGTAATAACAGGAATTTAGAGCCACTGTTATATCTATTATATCTGTCATATATGGTATTGTGTGTTTAGACACTGACATTCCCTGTGATGACACTGAGACTTGTCCTGATGGTTCCACATGCTGTAAGAATGAAAAAGGAGGGTGGGGCTGCTGTCCTCTGCCTCAGGTAAAATATTATGTTTATGTATACACACATCTGGCTTTATTTTGGTAAATTGATTTATTTAAAATTATTTTAAGTAATGTGGGCAGCCACAGTAAGGCCAAAAGTTTCTCTGAAACAGTTATATAGTACAATGGCTGAGAGTGGAGTGAATGGGTATCACTTCACCCTTTCTGTCCAGAGCCCAGTGAAGATGTGTCTGTTGTTGTTGTTGTTATTGTTGGTGGTGGTGTTGTGATGACATCAATATAAAGATACAGGCCACACCTCAATAAAATATAATCAAATAAATCACCTGACCGGTGCACTCATTAATAAGCTAAAAAACAAATGCACTGAAGGCATGAAGTGTCTTGGAGTAAGCACATGCTCGCCTTCGCCCTTTCTGGTTGGTGGTGGGGTGCTAACTGTCTAAAATTAAATTGGGGAGAAAAGTAGTCTTAAAATCATTGGAGCACTTTTGCATTTCAATGTTTATATTTCTCTCTCACACAAACAAAATGCAAACACACTTGTTTCTGTGCAGGCGGTGTGTTGTGAGGACTTTGTTCACTGCTGTCCTCATGGGAAAAAGTGTAACCTCG
>JAOUQZ010000024.1:24377196-24389394 GCA_028564935.1 Neosilurus hyrtlii | reverse complement strand
GACTTTGTTCACTGCTGTCCTCATGGGAAAAAGTGTAACCTCGCTGCTCAGTCATGTGACGACCCGTCAGGTTCAGTACCCTGGCTGAAGAAGGAGCCGAGCCGACCAACTGCACCGATGTTTCAAAACACATCAGAAAACGTAATTTATGATTCAAACCCTCATCCACCTGCACTTCACCATCACCTGCTTAAAGAATAAATTTTTTTAATTCTTATTCTTATTTAATGTTTTATATAATATAAAAAGTACACAGTCAAATTATTTTTGCAACAAGATATAATACAATTTTCTTCTCATAAAATTAAATGTATAAGGTTTTAGGTTTTTATTCTAATGATTTATTTTTCTGTAAAGGGAGTTGAAGTGAAATGCGACTCTCACAAATCCTGTCCTGACCACACAACCTGCTGTCTTATGAAAAAGAGCCAGAGTTGGGGCTGCTGTCCTCTGGACCAGGTGAGAGGAGTAAAGTTGTCTCTCTCTCTCTCTCTGTTTCTCTTTGTCTTCTTTCTCTCTCTCACTCTGTCTCTCACTCTGTCTTTTTCTCTCTTGCTGTCTGTCTCTGTCTTTCTCTCTTTTCTCCTCTTTCTCGCTGTCTCTTTCTGTCTTTCTCTGTGTCTTTCTCTCTGTCTCTCTTTCTTTGTGTGTCTTTATCTTTCTGTCTCAATCCCTTTCTCCATATCTTTATCTATCTTTCCCTGTATCTCTGCCACCACCCCCACCATCCCCACACACACCTTCATGTTGCGGAGAAGCCACTAAGAATACATTCTTGTGTCCTACATACTTTCTGAGACTGTTAGTTATATTTACTTATATTAATTATAATCCATATTATAAATGATGTAACTATTATATAATAATGTATCAGTAACTTCATCCACATGATTGAGGTACTCGGCACTTGAATGATTCTGAAGTGGGTGCGAACCCTGCAGTAGTAGACTTGTGGTCTGTTTTTATCCCAGGCTACGTGCTGCTCAGGCGGAGAGAACTGCTGTCCGAAAGGCTACACCTGTCATGACCAGTGGTGTGTGAAAAGCTCCTGGACGAATTTCGATGCCGTGCCTTTAACCTCTGTCAGGGACATGGCGATACGGCAAACCCAAACTGACATCGACTGTGGTGGAGGGTTCAGCTGCAGCAACTTAGAAACCTGCTGCAGGACGTCAGAGAGCTCCTGGGGCTGCTGTCATTCTCCAAAGGTAATGAACGCTACAGAGAGACATGTGGATATTTTTACCTGTTTTATTATTATTATTATTACGTTTCCTTTATTAATCATTCTTCCTTTGGTACTCTGTACTGGTTCTGACTTGTACATTATATGACCTCACTGTAAAAGAATATTAGCTATAAGGATTCAGAGGCCACACCTCATTTATTGCATCTGACACACAGGCCACACCTTCTTCAGTGGGACACACAAGTACAGAGGCCACACCTCCTTTTGTAAAATTGACACAGAGGTCATAAAATCCACACCCCATAAATAGGACAGACACACAGGCCACACCTCCTCTAAAGGGTCTGACCCACACAGACCACACCTCCTTTAGTGGAATTGACGCACAGGCCACACCTCATTTTAGAGGAATCGACACAGACCACACCTCCTCTAGAGGGTCTGACAAAAAGACCACACCTCCTTAGTGGAACTGGCACACAGGCCACACCTTCTTTAGAGGAATTGACACAGACCACACCTCCTCTAGAGGGTCTGTCACACCTCCTTTAATGGAACTGTTACACAGGCCACACCTCCTTTAATGGAACTGTTACACAGGCCACACCTCATTTAATGGGACTGACACTTCTCATTCTTATTATAGACCACACCCCCCTTATTACGAGTGACAAACGTAGAGGAAAGGCAAAATGTTTCATTCTGAAGCTGGTTGGGATGTTTCTGTGTAATTATTAGTTCAGGAGTTTATATTTACATAAATATGCGTGTGTTTTGTGTGTAGGCTGTGTGTTGCAGTGATATGCAGCATTGTTGTCCCACTGGATACACCTGTGACAAGTCCGGCTCCTGCACACCGACGATGGGCTTCAACTGGGACGTGTTCTCCTCCAGAAAAAAAATAAATCACACTCTATAAACACACACAACACACACAGAGAGCTTGTCCTACTGAACACCGGCCAGATTAAAGATTACGTGCATGTTACACTAATCAGGTTTCGTGTATTTTGATTTTATTTTAAAGGAAATGATGGGATGATGATCAGAAGGACTGAAAAACATCACCCAAGTTGATAAACTGATAAAGTGACCTTGAGAAAGTACGAGGATCCATTAAGAGGAGGACGTGGTGCAGGAACAGATTTTTTTTAATCATTCAGAAATCACTTACAGTGAATCCAGTTCTGTATCAGCAGCAGTAACAACTGCTTGGTGTTTGGAGCTTCATTTTACTTTAAATTTTACTTTATTCACTTTAAATATCTACAGTTTTTCAAAGATAATAATGACTTCAGTACAGTTAATCATCAACACGACTTCTGATGATTTTGTCCATGTTGTCTCAGGGTTGTCTTTCAGAAATTTGTGCTTTACTAAATTTAATAAAAGTCATTTTCTTGAAAAGTATTGAGTGCACAGTTCCACCCACTTCTTTACAATAACCCCACCCACTTATTTTCCATAATATTATCTATTCATTTGCTTCCACTTACCCGGGGTTGGGTCGCAGAGACTGCAGGTCTAGGAAAGAAACCTAGGCATCCCTCACCCCAGCGACACTCTTTAGCTCCTCCTGGAGGATCCCAAGGTATTCACAGGCCAGACGGGATATATTATCCCTTCAGCGCGTTCTGGGTCTGCCCCAGCGCCTCCTCCCAGTTGGACATGCCTAGTACTCCTCTAAAGGGAAGTGAACAAGCGGCATCCAGATCAGATGCCCGAACCACCTCAGAGGAGCAGAAGAGTATTGGTTCTACCCCAAGCTCCCCCTGGATGTCTAAGCTCCTCCCCCTTTCGCCTAGGCTGTAGGCTGACCCCTGGACACCCTCCAAAGTAAACTCATTTCAGCCACATTTCAAAATTCTCCATAGCCCCACCCACTGATCAAAATACTTTTAATTTGTATCATTCCGACTGTTCTTACCTAAAAAAAATATAAAATATTAGTTTTAAGAATCGGAATCATTACCTGTCTGATCTTGACCTATCACCTTACAAAAAAGGTAAACTCTCAGTGTTTTTTCTGCTTGACATACAGATTTATATTTATCTTCCAGAATGTTCTAATGTGACCTCAGTGTTTCTTAAAGGAGAAGATAAAACCTGAAAGCTGTTCTAGCCGGGTTTCAGAGCTGCTCCACCCAGAGCGCTGCATTTACATTTAGAGATAAAGAAGGAAAAGTAAACGAGACAAACCCTTTGTGAGTTCCAACGCCGTCTCATTGAGCAACAGGCGGGTTTGTTTTAACAACAGCGATCAGCCAGACCTGAGGTGACAATAATTATTCCTTTAGTGGAACTGATTGAAACAATGGCTTCTTTCATTCACTTCTTTCATTATACATTTTTTCATTTTTCTTATTTTTTTTGTTTGTTTTTTTCTCTTTCTTTAAATTCTTCTCCATTACAGTAATTCTTTCTTTTTCATTTTAGCCATTAATTTCTTTATCTGTTTATTCTTTCTGCTGTTGTTCCTGCGTTTACTTCTTTTTATTTTTTTGCTTTCGTTTCATTAAATACTTATTTCTGATCATGTTCTTTCTTGATTTTTTGTCCTCTAATCTTTCCCCGATTACATTATTTTCTTTCTTTTATTAGTGAAAATAAAGATCACATAACTGTTAATCGTTCAGGAAGTGATGTCACACTGTGTGGTGAAACACATCATGTTCGGATGCAAAATAGCCTGGAGCCTATCTTTGCTGACTGAACAGCTCACCAGTCCATCACAGGACAACACACACAGCCATTCATACTTACAACCTAGGGGCAATTTAGAACAGCCAAAAGCCTCATGTGCATGTCTTTGGATTGTGGGAGGAAACTGGAATACCCGGAGGAAGCCCACGGAAGCTCGGGGAGAACATGCAAACTCCACACCAAAACACCCTCACCAAGCCTGGGACTTGAGCCCAGGACCTTCTTGCTGTGAGGCGAACATTCTAACCACTACACCAATGTGCTTGCAACAGCAGATATGATTTCATGAATATGCGCTTATTTTTATTGCAAGAAAATGTTTTATTATTATAATTCATGTTTACTCATCAGTAATTCGTGCTGTTATTTGATCGTGCTTTTATGTGCGTGTGTGTGTGTGTTCGCCCTACAATTGACTGGCAAGCTGTTCAGGGTGTGCCCGGCCTTTGCTCATGGCTGAGATAGGCTCCAGCCTCCCTGCAACCCTAATAGGATTAAGTGTTTCAGCAAATAAATAAATGAATATAATAACAATAATAATATTGCAAATTGTAATTGGATGATATTTGGAATCCATGGACTGTACACTTTCCTTACTATTACCACAACTGTAAGTCCTAGATAACTGCAACAAGAGAGTCTATACAAATAAAAGTGACTTGACTTGACTATTCACAATTAACAACAGGGAAACCATTAAAACTGACGTTCATTTGGCCAGACTACTGAGTAGCAGAGGTTCAATACCTCTCTTCCTCTTATCTCATTCATTCATTCGTTCATTTTCTGAAGCTCCTAATTCTAATTAGGGTCGCGGGGAGGCTGGCGCCCATCTCAGCCGACTCTGGGCGAGGGCAGAGTACACCCTGAACAGGTCTCCAGGCCATCGCAGGGCAGAGGTTTATTACATATCTGAATAAATAAAACTTTATCAGCCCCTTCACAGGGTTTATAATTGTTACAAAATAAAAGTTTAACAAAATAAAACCCATAGTTTACAGTCACCAGAAAACTAAGCTTAACAAAAAGTACTTTTTTGTCCCATCTTCAGGTTGGTTTCATTCTTATCCGCTTCTTGAGCAAGATGGCGGCCACGTTTTAGGCTTTTTCTTGTCCACTCTAGAGGACATTATAAGATGTTTATGGTCAACTCCGCCATCTTGTTGACGTCATTACGCTCTCGACCAACCACTCTTTTTGTGGAATTGTAAAGCACGCCTCCCGAGCTCGCGCATGGATTGTAGCTCTTCGATCCTAGGTCCCGTGAGATGACGTCACAGCGTTCAAGATGGCGGCCGCGCCTGCAAGGTATGAAACGTAAACACTGGACCGGGACTGTCAGAATCGGTAACTAAGCAGAGTCAGTAAGCGAGAGGCGGGATGTGGGCCGAGGAGGCGGTGGTGTCGGATAGCGAGGCTGTCGTGGCCGGCGCCGGGGAGCGCTGGGCCCCGGTGGGAGCCGTCGCTAATCCCGAGGACGAACGCGCTCAGAGCCCGGAAGGACGCGGGGCTCCGGGCGGCGACGCGGAAATGGCGACGCGGCTGCGGCGGCTGGAGGAAGAGCACGACCAGCTGCACTCGTCCCTGCTGGCGCTCACGTCGCACTTCGCGCAGGTGCAGTTCCGCCTCAAGCAGATCGTCCAGGGCCAGAGCGAGGAGCAGGACAAGGACCGGATGCTGAAGGAGCTGGAGGAGTTCGCCTTCAGGGGGTGTCCGCATGTCCTGGGCTGCCGCGCGCAGCACCAGCTCCAGAACCCGGTGAGGTTCCGCACACACTGGGATCCAGAAGCCTCACAGCCTGAGAGATTGTTCACCGCCTCCAGCCTCACCGTCAGGGGTCCAACCAGGCTGCCACATCCATCCACGCCCCAGGGGGTCCGAACACCAGGGTTCTAGATCAGGGTCCGCTTGTTAGGGTGCGCGGTACCGTTATCACCCGTTATTGTGGAAACACTCGGGTTCCAAGCGGAACCATTAAGACGCCAAACCAGGCAGGAGTTTAGGGTCCCCGGGGTTTTGGGTGGGTTATGAGGACGCGGATCCCTTACGGAACCGAGGAACGCTCTCGCTGGGGCACACTTTACGGGTTCTGGGGACCGAAACTCTCTCAGGGTTCTGGATTTACATTTACAGCTTTTGGCAGACGCTGTTCTCCAGGTTATCATTTTTATACAGCTGAGCAATAGAGAGTTAAGGGCCTCGCTCAAGGGCCCAACAGTGGTGATCGAACCGCTGACCTTCGGATCAGTAACCCACTGAACCAGGTTATTTGGTTCACCTCCGCCAAGGGTTTCTTTGGAGGGTAGTGAGACACTCTAAATATTCAAGTAAATTAATGGATGG
Organism: Neosilurus hyrtlii; assembly: GCA_028564935.1. NCBI lineage: Eukaryota > Metazoa > Chordata > Actinopteri > Siluriformes > Plotosidae > Neosilurus > Neosilurus hyrtlii. The sequence goes on along the minus strand of JAOUQZ010000024.1, from coordinate 24,383,159 downwards.
ATGGATGGATGGATGGATGGCGGTAGAGAGAAAACTTCCTTTTGAAAAGGTTCTTTGCACCATCTTACTGGTCCTGTGTGACTCTTTGAGGAACCCGTTCCAGCGGTACAGTGTTTTTTTACACCGTATCTGAAGCTCTTGATCTCGTTATGGCGTAACTGTACACCAGGACTTTCCAGAATCTGGGTTCTTTCCCAGAAACGCGTGTTAATGCTGTACGTGAAACCTTTAAGGGCGCGACCGAAAGAACACTGCCGGGTTCTAGTTTTGATCTCTTTATTCTTTTTTTTTTTTTTTTTTTACGTCAGTTATTTTCCACTTGGTTCCGTGTGACGTAAACACACCCTGATTATTTACAAACAGTTCGGCGTTCACCGGAGCCTTTTAAAGAACCCGTGACGGCTTTCGTCCAGGTTTTACCGTGTTCCCCGAAGGGTTCCGTTGCAGAATCGGGTTCTACTTGGGACCTTTTCTGAAAGGATGTTTTTGATTTGGTGGTGGTGCTGGTGGTGCTGGTGGTGGTGCTGGTGGGGTTACCCGGTTTCAGTTGTTGGATGAAACCATTTGTAGGTTATATCCATCACTACAGTAGTTCTGGTGTGGCGCCCTTCTTCCCCACCCTGAATTCACCCGAACCGGATTCCTTTGATAAGGTTCTCTTGTAGAAATCTTTCTTCTGTGTTTTTTTTGTTTTCCCTTCTGATCTTTCACTTAAAGTTTGATTCTTTTTCTTCTTTTATTCCTTTATCGCACGCTCTTTCGACAGGATGATCTGGTGAGTAATCAAACGTGGTGTCTTGCTCGTGACGTCTGAGAGCGCTGACGAAGCGTACATGTTCAAGAGGTGTGTGTGTGTGTGTGTGTGTGTGTGTGTGTGTGTGCGTTAGAGTGAGAGAGAGAAGAGGGAGCGCCTGGAGGCTCAGAGAGAAAAGCAGAAGGAGCTGATTGTCCAGCTGAAGACACAGCTGGACGATTTGGAACGTTTCGCCTACCAGGAGGGCAGCTATGACTCACTGCCTCAGTCCGTCGTCATGGAGAGGCAGAGGGTACGTGACATCCCATAATACCTGTACTGATATTAATCAAGCTGGGTTAAAATCACATTAAAAAGACAAATCATGGCGTCTGAATTCAGCGCGTTTAATTCGCACAGGATGATGATCATGAGGATGACGATGACGATGTGCACCATCAGGTTGTTGAAGTATCCCTGCTCTCACGTCTTGACCTTATAAATCAGTGCAAAGTGATGAACCCCGTCCCCTAATCTGATTGGTCGAGCTGCGTTCCAAGCGTGCTGATGTGTTTCTCAGAACCGCACGGGGACGTGGTGTTTCACTCCGCTTATCCGCGTCCTGCACCTTCACTACTGTAGTCTGAGTGACGTCATCAGAGGACATGAGGATTTCAGGAAATGAACATTTTAAAAGCGTACACATTAACGCGCGCGCACGTGCGTTAGCAGGCTAGCTGAGGTGCTTTAAAGAGAAACCCTGTTTCTGCTGCGGCTGCTAACATTCTGTCCGGTTTTCAGACAGTAATACAGTTACTATTTGTTTACAGAGCCGTCATACAAGAGCGTTATCACCCTCGACCTCGACAGGAAACAGTGCCATGATTTTAAATCTGCGTTGGGGTATCAGTGTCCTTTTTTCTAGAAATAAACCAGGAGTTGTCGCAGTGAGCGTGAGAATCATCCGCTTTATAGACAAAACAAACAAAAACGAGATGGATTCATCACAGAGGAACCTGGTCAGCAGTAACGACAGAACAACAACAACGTCACTTTATTACAGCTTTTATTTTAGTTTTATATCTATTTATTTACCAACATTAGTGCATTTATGGCACTGACATTAAAATTCCTTTGACTTTTTTCGCGCAGTATAAAGCTGGTGATAATGGCGACCCCTTGACCTTGTGCGTTTAGATATAAGATGTGAGCTGCGTGGTTGGGATTTAAACGCTATCCTGATGCAGGTGATCATCGACGAGCTGATTAAGAAGCTGGACGTGAACCTGAATGAGGACATCGGGAACCTGACGCCTGAGGAGCTGCGGCAGCGCGTGGACGCCGCCATCGCGCAGATCGTCAACCCTGTGCGTGTCAAAGAGCAGCTGGTGGAACAGCTAAAAACGCAGATCAGAGATTTGGAGATGTTTATTAACTTCATACAAGGTGAGGAGGGGGAGGGGGGTCGGTTTTCACACACACTCACCCGATTTCGGCGAAACCCTACATGGTTATTTAGTTTCGCTAATCGAACTGTGTTAAAATGGCTCATGATCCTGACGGCACTCTGCACAGATGAAGTGGGAAACCCGCTCCTGTCAGACCGAGGGAGCAGCCAGCAGGGTCGACCCACCGGAGCCAAACATGGACACGGCGGCATGAAGCAAGGTGAGTATCTGAGACTCTGCTCTTATTCTCTGAGATTGTTCCTCAGGAATTCATCTTAAATCCCAGACAGACTTCCATCAGCCATGTCAATGTGATCTGTGCAGTAGACCCGGAGCATGCCGAGCAGTTGCGTGCCCGCGGGCTGCGTCTGGTCCAGCGTGCTTTAGCGGTGCTGCAGATCTTCGCCCTGAGCCAGCTGGGCTGTTCAGCGGGAGCCATGGCGAAGAAGGGATGGCCGCCATCAGACGGCGCTCCTGATTACGGCCCCCTGCTCAACAAACTCGAGGGAGCTGTGGAGCGCGTACGTCTCCTCGCCTCTCGCCTCCAACCTGCGGGTCTCGACGAGCCTGTGGTCAGCTATTCCTCATCAACAGCGCCCCCAGCGGCCCCTTCAGGACCTCGACACGAGCTCATCGTCGCTGTTAGAAAAGATCTGTCCCTGGCGTTGTGTGACCTTCTTGCTCACGGCCTTTACGCACCCTCTGAAGGCATGAGCCTGGTCCTGGCACCTATTTCCTGCCTGCTGCCGTTTTCTGGATCCTCGCAGCAGGACTCGCTGCACCCCTGGGAACTCTTCGTCAAGTATTATCACGCAAAAAATGGCCCGGCTTTCGCCGAATCACCCGCTCGGCAGCTGTCGCAGTCCTTCAGCCTGCCTGTGGGTGGAACCTCGGCGGTCGTGACGCCAAAAAACTCCCTCTTGTGGGCAGTGCACAGTGTACTCCGAGAGCACGGGCGCTACAAACGCAGCGCGGACTCCGAGTTCAAAGCGCTGGTGTGCATGGCGCTGAACGAGCAGAGGCTGGTGTCCTGGGTCAACCTGCTGTGCAAGGCGGGAACCCTGATCCAGACTCACTACCAGCCCTGGAGTTATATGGCACAGACTGGCTTTGAGGGGGCGCTAAGGATTCTGGGACGTCTCAGCCACCTGAAATTTGATCTGCCTGTCGATCTGGCGGTCCGACAACTCAAAAACATCCAGGACGCGTTCTGAGTCCGTCAGTGTCCGAGCTGAATCCAAATGTCTGATCTTTAAACCAACTTTCTTTACTTCCTCAGCATCCAGGGTTGACTTTTAATCATCTCGGGACAAAATTAAAGGGGCAGTGTGTAATATTACCAAGTGTTTACAGGACCTGCATGTAATTACTAGACACCTTAGAAAGATCCCTGCAGTAGCTATTGCTGAAAATTTCCCAACCTGGGATTTAGCTCCGCCCACATCCGTAAATTAAAAATCGGCCCATGGGCTCCCGAGTGGCGTATCGACAAGGTGCACGACTGTCAACCCAGAGATCTCAAGTTCTAATCCGGGTTGATGCCACAGCTGTCCGTGACCGGGAGTCCACGGGAGCTAATTGGCCGAGCTCTCACGGGAGGGAGGGGTGGCATGCGCTCACTTCCCTGTCGCTCACAGCGATCACCAGCCAATCATGGGTGTCTGTGAGCTCATTTGTACGAGGTGGAGGATAGCGCTTTACCTCCGAGTGTGTTAGATCGTCCCCAAATACGCATGCGCAACAGTTAAAAAAAGGTGGGTAGCATCGCATGTCACGGAGGGGGTGTGTGCTTGTCACGCCCCTCCCCGGTTAGTGGTGGCTGATGATAGAGAAGGCAAAAGTTGATGGGTGGGAACTGGATACGACTAAAATGGGGGAAAATTTATTAAAAATAATAATAATAAATCAGCCCACGGAGCTTATTAGCTTTTCAGCTGAGGGGGCGGAGCATGTTTTGCATCAAGTGAAAATTTCTGAGAGGCTTTAAATGTTACAACCTGCTCCTTTAAAATGTTTTAATGATATGACACTAAATATTCATTTCATTTTGTCTTTCATTTTTTTAAAGTCCTTTTTATGACCCGAGTGTAAACTGTATTTGTGGTCCATTGATTTTTCCAGTAAAAACACCTTAACCGTAACCGTCATGTTGTCCTGAACTGCCGTTACGTGTCATAAAAGGGTTTCAGAATGTGACGGGAGTGCCTTTAATATTATACATACAGTGTGCTGTATATTTCATTCTGTGCAGTAGAGTAGTTATTTTATGGTAAACATTACCATAATCCTCTGGCTTTTAATCTTCGGTAAAGCTGTAGTTTTTTTTCCTTGCGAATCGCCGTCCTTTTAATTGGCTCATTACGTGACATGATATCGACAACATCTGCCTTATATTAAATAATAGATACAGATAGACTGTAAGTTTGGAGAAATTCTCAGTTTCTGGCAGGAAGTGACAAGTCATGTGTCGTCGTGTCTGTCTCTTGTGGGCGTGTAACTGGTGCGGCTTCTCCCGTGGTTTGCTACTTCTTTCTAAGCCCCCCCCCCCCCCCCCCCCCCCATAATGTCAGGGTGAGATGAAACTGTGGTCATAGAACAGAAACATCTTGCAGGTAGGCAAAAAAGTTGAGAACGGAGAACTGAAGAAACGTCAGATAGAGTCGGTGGAAAATTTCAACCAGTCGGTCGTGTCTAATTTGCATACAGCTTGAATCGTGGTTATGGGCGTGGTTCTAGAGAGCGATTAAACGATCACCTGAGAACCTAACGCATGAAATGCCGAAAAGAAACAAATGGGAACATTTTGGGCGTTCAGTTTAACATCTGGGTGGTGAGCAGATGTAACCCGACTCGAACGCCCGACGGCGGACGATGTTTGAACATTACTAAAGGAAACGTGTTCGTATTAGTGTGTAGATTGGATTTTGCTACTAATGCTTACACAGCGCTCACGCCAGCAGTGAGTTTTCTTTCACATTCCATGTTAGTCTCTTGTTCACAGACGTATCTTCAATTTATTGCTGGTTGCCGTGGTTTCATTGTGAGCGTATGGCTATTGTGAACGATATGGTTGTACAAATGATTTAGCCTGCTAGCTAACAATGAAACCTATTCAAATACAACAAATATATATATATATATTTAAAAGGAGACAAACGAGACATTGTATACGAGATGATGTATAAATTCTATAGTGAACTTGCTGGCATAAAAACGGAGCGTGTTTACCCGCCCTTTTCACTCACGTTTGCTCCGCCTCCAGGGTCCTGCTGTTTTGGGGATTTCAGGGTTATCCGTGTGTGCGATGATGATCAGGTGCAGTGTTGCTATCGTGGATGCGCTGAAATCTTACAGAAAATTTAAGCTTTAATATTGTCTTTGCTAGTTTATGTATTTAAAAATAATTTGTGTTTGTTTACTACAGAGAAAGTATACAGATTGAGATTGAAGTATCGTTTTTAAATTTGTTCTTTTCCGTGCTGAAAAAAATATAAATAACCTGAAATTTAGAAAACAACAAGCAAAGCCTGCTGTATGGCAATGCTAAAAATGGGTAAATTCTAAAGCATCGATGAATTGATGGCGTTATTACAGATGGAGAACCACTTTCAGAAATCACAGGCCGCCGCTTTAATGCTGTTTTAGTCCCGTTTACTGAATCGAAGTTTGACTGGTTGTTAAGTTTTATGTGTTGATGAAAATGATTTTCCTCTGTGTGTGTGTGTGTGTGTGTGTGTGTGTGTGTGTGTGTGTGTGTGTGTGTGTGTGTGTGTGTGTGTGTG
>JAOUQZ010000024.1:24357819-24377096 GCA_028564935.1 Neosilurus hyrtlii | reverse complement strand
GGTGTGTATGTGTGTGTGTGTGGTGTGTGTGTGTGTGTATGTGTGTGGTGTGTGTTTGTGGTGTGTGTGTGTGTGTGGTGTGTGTGTGTGTGTGTGTGTGAGATCATTTGCTGCTACCAAACGTCTTTTACAGCAGGTTGATGTTATAATCTGTAGAAAATGGAAGTGTTGATTCTGACTCATCACGTCCTTTTGTACGTTATTTTTCCATCGTCGATGAATCTTTTCTGCGCTGTAATATTTAATGTAAAACCCACACTGCTGTGCGTTACCAAACTTTTACTACTGATTTCTTTTCCTGTATTTTGTTTCCCAGTTTTCAAAAAAAGATCGAAGTATATTTTTATGGAGCGGTTTAATAACAAACACTGAACGACACGAATCTACGTGTTTAGCTTAGCTTACCTTACATTACAAATAAGTTTTATTTATTTGGGTTTGATTCCTTTCCCTTATATTCAGTGAACATCTCAGACCTGCAGACTTTTTGTATCATTTTCTTATAGTTTTGCCTTTATATTAATCTTGTACTTTTTTAATTCAATTGCTTAATTTATTACTATGTGTCAGAACATGTTCTTTTGAGTTTATGTGCCAGTGCACCTCCCCTTTTCTCTAGTATTACTGTTATTATATCTTCTTTTCTCTGTGGGTGTGTTTGAAATGTAGACTTGTGTATTGTGCTTGAATATATATTTAATTCAGGTTGATTCAGTTGCTGTATTAATAAACAAAAATCATGAAGATGCTGATGGGAACTTAAAGTTTTGTCTGTTTGTTATTTATTCAACTATTATTTTAAAGCAGTATAACAGAAAAAAATGCTCCAATAAAAATTGTATTTCTACTGTACATTTTCAGATTTTGTGTATCAAAACATACAAGCTACTGTTACTATGAACACATACAGTAAATGGTAAATCGCTAATTTGCCCAAAAAAACACTGGGACATGGTGGTTGGGAACACCATCGCTTGCATTCTTCTCTCTATCGAGCACTTGACGTTAAGACAGATAAGGTACGCCAGCTAGCCGTTTACTTAACTTAAGCCATTTTCAACTTAGTTTGTACCTTAAATAGGACTCGAATAGAGAGGGACTAGAAACCTGCATGGTTCCATCATGAAATCTCGCTCATGTTCCACACTTGTGTTTAGTGAGGAGTCGGGGAGATTTTGAGCATCAGGGAGCACTCGCAAATTCATGCTGGGATTTCAGGAGTAAATGTAACCCGCTCCAACATGATACGGATTAAGGTGCAGGGTAGTGTTTTGACCGAGGGACAAAGTAAGTTGAAAGTTGCGTACCTGGACGAAAGTGCGATATCGCCAAAAACACACCCTTCAAAGCATAATCTTCAACATGATCCCGTTTAAATATCCATAAGACTGGATACAAATAATTCCTGGTTTCTCATCAGAACTTTTTGAAAACCTAAATTCTGCCCACAAAAAGGTTTTAGATTTTTTTTTTCAGGTGTGGACATGCCCGGAACACCTCTAAAGGAGGGCAACCAGGCGGCCTTCTAATCAGATGGCCAAACCACCTCAAACGATGCTGCCGGAGGAGCGGCAGCTTTATCCCCAGATGTCGGCTATTATAAGGAAGATTCGAACTGTCGTTTCTGCTTATGCATCAAATGGCACTTCAGGGTATCCGGTCTTCCTGGTTTGTGACTTCTTTGACACATACTTTGAAAGACCAGTATTGACTGGTGTTGAGCCACCTGAAGGGCATCGCAGGTCCCCTGCTGGCCCCCCTGCAGTTTGCCTACTGGGCTAATAGGTCTGTGGATGATGCAGTCAGCATAGGTCTGCACAATATTCTGTATCACCTCGACTAACCAGAGATATATGCGCTTGCTTACACCCCTCCGTGGTCGGTGGTGGTCGTGTGATAGGGAAAGCAAAAAGTTGATGGGTGGGAATTGGATACGACTAAATTAGGGAGAAAAATGGGGAAAAATCCCACCCCCACAAAAAAGCGTGCAAACTGGGGACTCCACTGTTCTCTTTGTAGACGTCAACGCCTGTGTGGGCAATGATGGAGTGACCTGGAGGGGAGTGACTGGGGAAATGGTTTGCCCAATCTAAACTCAAGTAGTGTTTTCTTATTGGAATTCTGTGCTACTCATGGACTGTCCTTAACAAATGCCATGTTCAAGCATAAGGTGGTTCATGAGTGTACTTGTCACCAGGCCACTTTAGGTCAAAGGTTGATGATGTACTTTGTAGCCATATGTCTTGGACACCTGGGTGAAGAAAGGAGCAGAGCTGTCAACTGATCACCACCTGGTGGTGAGTTGGATTGGGGAGGAAGACTGCCAGACAGACCTGGTAAAAACAGAGGTATAGTGAGGATGAACTGGGAATGTCTGGTGGAGACCACCGTCCATACACTCATAACGACTGAATGAAAAACTTGGGTACTGACATATGAAGATGAAAAACTGATGTGCTCACTGTGTTCTCAGGGTTCTTAGGTTCTCTCTTTCTCCGGGATGAAAACCAAGTCTCTATTGAAATAAATATGATGAATGAGTTTTCCAAGGCCTCTGGCTTAAGTTTAAATTTCAATACATGTGAAGTTTTATTAATTTGGGACTGTTCCAAATCATTCATTTGCAATATCCCAGTCAAAGATGAAGTTTATCCAGGCATCACAATTTAAGGACCAAAAAAATAAGAAAAAAAGATCTGCATTAACACTACATTTTAGGATTTCACCTTTGTAGCTTCACATTGGCCCTTTGATGACAACAGGAAGCTTAAAATAGCTCTGAACAAGCGGAACATTCCAGAACTCCTCCTGACAGGTTCAGTTCCAACCAAGATTCTTCACCACCCGAGAAGAACCTGCACAGATCATCCTACTGCCTTCAGAATGAACCCAAATAACATCTTTAGAAGACAGCAGGACATTTAAAACAGGTTCATAAATACCCTGAATTTAAACACAACTCCACGAAATGCAGGTTTCCTTCCAAACTCTCACAGCCCAGTGCAGTGACCACGCCCCCTACATGGATTATGGAATGCACTTGAAGGGGCATTTAAAAGAGAAACCTCAGTGAAACTGCCATCACTTTCTGTTTATTTATTGCAAGTGAACATTTATACTTTAGCTCTCAGTTTACTGATTAATTCTGCAGGATGTATCATTAAAAGTAATGTGTGTGTTTTTATTTATTGCTTTGAATGTTATTTGGTTGTTTCTTATATTTTTTCTGTTTGTTTGTTGATTGTATGTAAAAGATTAATCACAGCATATTTAACATCTTTTTTAGTGTGTTCAGTTTTGTTTATTATTTATTTTCTGACTGCTTTTGTTTTAAATCACATGTATTGATTTTCTCTGTATTTTATAATACTGCAAACATAAAGCTTTTCCTAAATGCTTGAAATGCCTTTAATACATTTCGAGCATTTCGAATTGTGATCCAGATGTTTAAAATGGTTACAAAATTGGTTACATATTTACATACAGTATTATTATTATTATTATTATTATTATTATTATTATTATTATTATTATCATTTTTGTTGTTGTTATTATTGTTCTTTTGTTGTTATTAATATTATTGTTGTTGTTGATGCTATTATTATGTTTGTTGTTGTTGTTTGCTATTGTTGTTATTATTATTGTTGTTGTAATTATTGTTTTTATTATTGTTGTTGTTGTTCAATATCTTATATTAAATATATTAAAAGCGTTTTTTAAATAAACAGCTTACAAATGAAATGTGAAGCTTTGCCACCAGATGGCGCTACTTAATTTTCACGATTACGGATGGGGGAGCGAAATCTAAGCGGAAATACGTCATGTTCCTCGGGTGTCAAGGGTCACGCGCGCTGTATCTACTTCCTTTCTTGATATCGTCGGCCACTGAAAGCCATCAGTAAGTGGTGCACCGTTCCATAATCCCTTTCCATCAGTTAAAAAACGAACACTTTTGTCAAGTTAAGTGTGACATTTACTTAGTAAAGATGTTAAACTTGAGTTCTGGGTGTTTATTTGTGTGAATTTGTTGGTTTTAATATTTAAAAAAGCCATTTATACCTCGCGCTTATGAAGTGTTTGAGGTAAATATGGCGGCTGGTTTTCTTTTTGTTATATAGTGTTTTTATATATATACATATACATTTGTTTGCTTTATGTACAAGCTGTTGGATGGTAAAATAATAATTAAAGCCCCTATTTTATCCCAGGGTTTGCTTGTGTACCTTGTTGTTTTGGTTAGCATGTTAGCTGCAGCGCGTGAGGTTTATTCAGCCTGTTTAATGATCATTATTTGGTGTTTAAGTCCTGAAGGTTTGGTTTATAAGAGGAGGAATAAAGGATTGTGCAGGTGAACGTGGAGTCACATCGTCCAGGATGTTTACTGGAGGGTTTTTCTTCTCTTGTACTTCATTAATCTTTAGGATTTTATTTTCAGACATGGGCAAATTCATGAAACCCGGGAAGGTGGTGATGGTCCTGGCTGGACGTTACGCTGGGCGCAAAGCTGTCATCGTCAAGGTATACATCAGTTTTCCCATGGTGGTAATGTCTTTTATTTTGCACGCTGTCTTTAGGTCGCACTGATGATTGAATGATTTCTGGGTTCTGATTGGTTAGAAGGGGATTTATCTCGTACACCGGTGTAGGCACGATTCTCAAGTTTAGAAAGTTTCTCAGCTGTAAGATGACGATAGGATTGAACGTGTTTAAATCCGTCTAGGAGACGTGTTAACTACAGAGCACTGATGTTGATGTTAGATCATTCGGTGACGTTTTATAGTTTTAATGATCACTATTTGTAAATTTTGGTGAAACTCATCGATGTTTATTTTTTGCTGTGTTTTACAAGAACATTGATGATGGCACTGCTGACCGTCCTTACAGTCACGCCCTAGTCTCAGGTATTGACCGTTACCCTCGTAAAGTCACAGCCACCATGGGCAAGAAGAAGGTGGCCAAGAGGTCCAAGATCAAGGCCTTTGTTAAAGTGTTCAACTACAACCACCTGATGCCAACCAGGTACGTGAAATAAATCTTTTTTGCAGGGTCTTCTGTTTTTATTCCTGCGGTATCTTCCCCTTCCTTCTATATCGGGGAAGGCTGCAGGTCAGAGCGGATATTATTTAATTGTGTTTATTGTTTACCAGGAGACTGATGGAGTGTTTTTTCGGTGCACTGCTGTGAGCAGTCTGTATTTCTCTCAGATGAAATGGAAAGAATTGAGTTGGCATTTGTCTTTTGCATTTTATGGATTTGCTGGTGCGTCCTGTAAGCTCCGCCTTGTGACGTATAACTGTGTGTTTTATATATGTATAATGTGTGTGTATGTTATACACATACATAACGTGTACATATAAAAAGAAATAACAGAACCTCTGCTTTTATACATAAACGTGTTAATGGAGTTTCATTACGTGGGTTTTTCGGTGCTGGAAGTGGTCTAGTCAATAGCTGGGTCAAGGTTTACAGGCAGGTGAAAGCAGCACCTTGTGTGTGTTTGGATTGTTACAGGAAAAGGAAGTAGAAGTTGGAGTTAGTTTCAAGGTTTATTCATACAGGTAACAGTGGAACATTACAGAGCTCCTCAGTATTAGACATAATAAAAGCTGTTGCACATAAAGAAACATTTAGATAAAATGTGAAGTAAAAAATAAAAACATAAACTAAAGGAAGTTTTGGGGGGGGGGTGTATGTATGTATGTGTATATATATATATATATATATATATATATATGTATACATATATATATTCAGGCCTGGTGATGCATAGTGCTGATCTGACCTCCCTCTGTAGAGCTTTGCGGTCCAGAGCATTACAGCTGCTTTACCGGGTCATGATGCTGCCAGATGGAATGGTGGAATCTCGGTGGTGCATCGGTAGAAGTGGGAGTCCATACCAAACCTCTTCAACCACCAAAGAAAGGAGAGCTGTTGTCTCGCTGTTTTCGTGTACAGATGTGCTTGTGTGATGTGTTTAAGGTGGCGTCATGGTTTATTTCCCAGGTCTCCAGCACAGAACTATTATAATGATTCTTCATTTTTCTCTTCTTTATTTAGTGACTCAGATGTGCTGCAGAGAATTAAAAAAAAGTTAAAAATTCTAAATGAATCAGTTGTTCACTGAAGGCGGGGTGGATGCCTCTAAATGATCTGTAGCTGCTTTTGCACGGGCTCTGGCGCTTGGAACAAATCGCTCTAGTGCAACTGTCTGTCTTTGAGGTGGTGCAGTTTGTTCCAGAACATCTTGTTCCGGGCACAACTTCCTGTCTGACCACAGTTGGCGACAAGTAAGAGGGTGTATGTGTGCGTGGTAGCGTCCTTCAGGTTTGAGAATACGTTTCACGGACTTTCGCAACAGATGGCCGGTTCTTCTCCAGTAGTATACTTGCGTATTGTTAATCTGTCTTCCTGCTTGCTACCGATTCGATGGTGACCTTTTAAACAAAACAGTTGGTGCAGCTTGTTCCCACTGCCGTGTAAACGCAGCATATAAGACGGAACGTTGAGGGGACTGCGTTTCATCAACATCCACCAAACCTGGGGTGAAATATTGTTCTAGTGTTTACTAGACAGAACCATCCGAAAAGTGAACTTAAGTGTTTAGATTCATGCGTTATTCACTCGGGGTAATTGTGTGATGTAAACACTCAGCGATACTGTACTAGGGGCCAGACTTTGTGTCTGTCTGTCTTTTTTGACAAAGCCGCACCAGTTTGCCACATGACCTTCACACACTGATATTTGGAATAGGGGCTCTACCACCCTGAGATCACCATAAATCTAGCTTTTATTATCCCCTAGATATCAAACCCATCAGGTCGTGCTGTTTCCTGGTAGTGTATATGTACTGTATATAAATATTCATTGATGGTTTTAAGACTAAATTTCATGCTCTGAACCTTTTGTAGGTACTCTGTTGACATTCCTCTGGACAAAACTGTTGTGAACAAGGATGTGTTCAGGGATCCCGCTCTAAAACGCAAAGCCAGGAGGGAAGCCAAGGTCAAGTTTGAGGAGAGGTATGTTCACTTTCTGTTGCTGCCGTGTAATAATTCAGTCGGTACTTTTGCTGTAGTAAATGATGCCTTTTTGTTTATTTGTTTTACAGATACAAGACCGGCAAGAACAAATGGTTCTTCCAGAAGCTCCGATTTTAGACGTTCAATGGTTTCTCTAATAAATCTGTAAAAATCCCTCCATTGTTCATTGTTTCCCCTTTTGTGCTCAGAAGAACTTTTCATGCTATACTGTATCCTGTGCGATATAAACGGATCAGTTCGTATCAGACTCAGACACTGAATATTTGCTCTAAACCAAAGTGAGACACCATGTGGTCCTTCACGCTGTGTAGTCTTCAGATCAGAAAGAGTTTCTATACAGGACAAGCCCCACTTCTCAATCACCTCTGCTGGTGCCGCTCTTTTTATTAAGGTCCACCCTAAACAGGTTTTATCCAAACCCAGGAAGAACCATGTCACCTTGGAACTTTATTGGTGGAAATTTTAGGAATGAAAAGCTTGAATGGTCAGAATATTAATAATGCACTGTAATTCTGTAGCGTCAGAAATCTGTTATAAAGTTACAGGGTTTAACAGCTGAATGAATGCAAAAAGTTAGAGGCCCAAAAAGTTAAAGCTCCTGTCTACCATCCCACCGTTGTATAAAGTCAAATGTGAGATTCTCTACTATAGAAAATTAAATTGGTACTGCTGTCTTGGAATAGTCACATGACCACATGGGAAAATGTTTGATGTGAATTTTTTTATGCTTAAAAGTGCATACAAAAAAAAACTCATGACATTTGTGTTCATGAAAAGGTTCAATGAATAATATTCTTATTTTTACTCATCTTTATAAGGGTTGTACAGTTTTACGCCGTCATCTGGACACCAGTGATGCACATCTTACATCAAATACATTAATTTCATGAGTATGGTGTGTTGTAGGTCAGCGTCAAACATTTCACAACAATCCACTATAGCGTTAAAACTGCCTGCCTAATATTGTGTAGGTCCTTATGCTGCCAGAACGTTCCTGATCTACTGAGGTATGGACTTGATTAGACCTCCGAAGGAGTGCCGTGGAATCTGGGACCAAGGTGTTATTTGTGGTTCCTTTAAATCAGTGGTCAGTAACCCTGCACCTGGAGATCTACCCCCTGAAGATTTTGGCTCCAACTCCCACCCCACCCTGACCATCAAATCGATCAACCGCATCTGCGGAGGGGAAGCACGGTTGTGTAGTTAGCATGTCTTCCTCAAAACGGAGTCTGAGGCTCGGGGAGGGTGTAGGGTTTGCATGTTCTCTTGGCCCTTGCATGGATTTCCTCCACATACTCTGGTTTCCTAGAGTTCGAAGACTTGGCTAACTAGTTCTTACAGATTGCTCCTAGGTGTGAGTGGTTTTGTGTGTTGGCTATGATGGACTAGTGAGCTGTTCAGGATGTACCTTCATTTCACCAAGAGTTGGATGAGAGTTGGATGAGCCTCCCTGTGGCCCTGATAGGATTAAGTCCTTTGGCGAAGAAATAAATCAGTAAAAAACCTGCAGGAAGGTAGATCTCCAGAAACGTTGGTTGGTTTCCACTGATTTAAAGCTTGTAAGTTATGAAATGCTTCCATGGATCAGACGATTTTATCCAGCGCGTCTCAGAAGCTTGATCAGATGAAGATCTGAGGAATTTGGAGATCAAGTCAACACCCTTGAACTCTTCCTCAAGACAATCCTGAAGAATTTGTGCTGTCAGCAAGGTGTACTATCCTTCTGAAAGAGAATGCTGGTATTAAGAGAAAACTGTTACTATGAAGGAGTGAACTTGTTCTTCAGAGATGTTAAGGTGATGTGAAACCCAGTCAGATTTATTTGATCATTTATTAATTAATAAAGAATCGAATGTTAAAGATAACTCTGCTTCCTCCCACCATCCCATCAGTGATACATTTCCACCCTTGGCTCGACACGGAGCTTAACAGACGAGTCCTGAGGCACAGTGGTCCACCTCAGGGCAACAAGGTCCTGGGTTCGAGTCCTGGGAAGGGAGTTTGTATGTTATCCCCATGCTTGCCTGGGTTTCCTCCAGGTACTCTGGTTTCCTCCGACAGTCCAAAGACATGCTCATTAGGTTAATCGGCTGCTCCAAATTGCCCCATCAGCGTGTGTGTGTGTTGGCCCTGTGATGGTCTGGTGAGTTGTTCAGGGTGTACCCCGGTCTCGGCTAAGATAGGCTCCAGTCTCCCCGCCACCCTAGTAGGAGTAAGCGGTTCGGAAAATGACAGAGAAAGAGAGAGAGAGAGAGAGAGAGAGAGAAGTGAGCCCCGGATGTTGCTTTTTCTGGTCCCATCCTGCAGGGGGCGCAGTGCTGCTGTAGTACACCGTGTACTTTAGAGGGTCCGAGAGACCAACCGACACAAACGGCTTTGAAATGGAAGAGCAGAAGAACCGAGCTGTGTTTTTATTAAAGCAGGAGAGAGTGGAGGACGTGAAATCCTGAGAAAGCTCCATGTGAGAGCGGATTGAAGCCATGATCATCGACTGAGAGCAGAAAAAACAAACCAAGTCATCTGCTGTGGCTCTGAAAGGTGAGTGTGTGTGTGTGTGTGTGTGTGTGTGTGATATCACACTGTATGATCCAACAGGACACAGTGGGTTGTTTATTTGTGCTGTAGTTACAGTAACATCACTGTGATGTGTGTTACTGCTGTAACACTTTACTGTTTAATCCAAATGAAACAAAAATGATACACTGTGTTTACTGAAATTCCCATCTGTTACCCAGCAGAGCCAAAACAGCCAACACCATCCTACCACAACAGCAGCTTACTATTACTGCACACCACAACCATGTAACATCATATTAAACACAGCCGGAAATCGAAAGTAACACATCTAGAGTTAATCACCAGAATGAAATTCATATCGTCTGTTTACTCCCTTCTGTTACAATAAACACTGAATTCACTCACCTGGGAAAACAGAAGCAGGACTAACATTCCTGATTCACTTAACCCATCAGGTTAACCACCTGGGTTAGTAAACATTAACTTAACCAACGTGTGTGTGGGCAATGGAGGTTTAGTGGTTAAGGCGACGGGTTGCTGATCCGAAGGGCATCTCCACTGTTGGGCCCTTGAGCGAGGCCCCTAACCCTCAGTTGCTCAGTTGTTTAAAAAAAGTTGCTCTGGATGAGAGCGTCTGCCAAATTCTGTAAATGTAAACGTGTGTTAGTTTAAACCTTGTCACCTCTGGTGAGTTAAACCTGCAGAAGTAAATAAAGATTCCGGCTCTTTACTGTCATTATGTTTAAACATATCGAAATTTTGTACGAGATTCTCAGCTTTAAAAGGGAAAAATAAAGACAGTAAACTGCAACTGACACCATCAAGAGCAGAATGTAAACACAAGCAGTTATACACACAACTTTTAAATAGAAATATGAACTTTGAACACCTGTGAATAAAAACTGGAGCACTGGGGTATGTAATATGTATCTTGAAGGCACTATGAGATGAAATAGAAAAATAGAAAAATGGTAAGAAAACAAGAAAAAAAAACATTCAAATAAACCAATTTAATTCCGTTTTATTTGTGTAGCGCTTTTTACAGTTGACATTGTCACAAAGCAGTTTTACGTAGTAAAATTAATTTAAGGAGAAATCCAAGAAATTTTCTACAACCCCCTACACATCCCTAAAGAGCAAACCGGCGGCGACAGTGACAAGGAAAACCTCCATCAGTTGAGGACTCACCTGGATGAAGTAAAACTCCAGGCTCACCTGGGTTAGCTAAAACAGTCCGTTACCTCACATGGGTAGCTAATGATGTGACATTCACCTGGATTATCCAAAACTGCACATTATTCACCCAGATTAATAAAAACAGTGATTTAACTTGTCTGGTTTAACCAAAACATTGAAACATCTAGAATAGTTAAAACGTTAAACTGTTTCACCTGGATTAGGTAAAAGATTGACTGACTTCACCTGGTTTAAATTAAACAGAACCTGTATAATCATTAAACGAGGATATCACAGATAAAAAAAAGTCCAACTTCCTCGTGATCCGTACATTTAATCATCTCACCGACTTATCACAGCAACGATGCACTGTTCCGATATTATTACCGGCCGTGATCAACATGGAAAAGACTCCAGTGTGTCCACGCCAATGATTTTCATGCTGCTAATAACCATGAAATACTATTAACATTTCAAATTATATTTATATAAAATGCATTGCAATGACTTAACAGGCGTTAAATATTTACAAATCAAAAATTACGCCATGAGAATAAATGTAATGATTAATAAATAAATATGGAATTTTCTACTTTTCTAATTTAGACTTTACAAAAACAGGAAGTTAATTATTTTTTTTAATTATTAATTAATTAATTAGTTTGTTTATTTTGAGTCTCTGTCCTAAAACAGGATTCACAGTGGAGCTGATGGACGTTATGAGTTCAGATTGGTTCAGTTGTGTCATTTCTAAAAGCGAGGCATATCTTTTGAACTGACTCTGTTTTAGGTGATTTTTGGGAGTTGATTCACAATTCAGTTTCACCGGAAATGAATCAGTCTGAGGTGAATCATTGTTTTATTATGTACTACGTGAGACCATAAGAAAATCAAACTAAAACAAGATGAGCAGAAGTGCAGGAGTGTAAGGTCTTGTTTAAAGTGTGTGTGTGTGTGTGTGTGTGTGTGTGTGTGTGTGTGTGGTTGAATGTGTGTGTGGGTGGGTGTGTGGGTGAGGTGGGTGGAGGTGGGTGGACACACAGTGTGTTCTGCAGATAACCTATCAGTGTTCAGGGCTTTTCTTCACTACTGCGCTCTTATTATAGAACATTCACATCTTTCACTTAATTGGACAAAAGTTAATTCAAGAGTTTTTATTTAAATCGAAACCTGCTGTTCATCTTTAGACTGTGAAAGAGTCCCGATTCATCAGCGTTAATGTGTAACATCCCTCCATCACCATTAACTCTCCTTCGGTCAGTGACTCATTACGGATAAACAGCAATTCTGCAGGTTAAAAGGGCCAAAGCTCAAATCTGTGTGTGTCTCTTTCTCTTGTTCTCTTTCTTCTCTATCTCTCCTCATTGCTCACTCAATCTTTCATTCATTTATTATTTCTTTCTTTTTCTATTTCTCTTTCTCTCTCTCTCTCTGCATCTCTCACACATTTTTTGTTGTGCTCTCGTTCTCTGTCTGTATGTCTGTCTCTCTCTCTGTCTCTCTGTCCCTCTCAGATGCACAGCATGGTTGAGAGTCCAGCAGGTGCTCCGTCTCCCTCCATCACTCCAGTGCAGCAGATGGTGGCGTCGAGTGCCGGAGCGTTACTGACGGCCCTGTTCGGTGAGGAGGAAAATAAATGAATAAATAAAGAACTCACCTGTACAGAAAACCTCCTCTTCTCACAGATGAAATGCCAGAGTCTCATCACTGCTCCTCTCTGCGTTCTAGAACTGTCTCTCTTCTCATTTTCAACCAGCAGGGAAGGTGTTCTTGATCCGGTGCCGTTCAGGATACTGTTCTGCCTCGCAACGACAAATTTCTACCAACACTGTTGTGCAAAAAAAAATCTATTTCCATGTAACATGTCACCGGGGATGATTTTCTGTGCAACTTCAGGCTCGATTTAACCCCCATGACGCATAAATATGAATAATTAAGCCGGTGTTGCACGGATCAACTTGCAACAATGATTACAATACGGTGCTGTGCTGAAAATCATCAATGCAAGTTGACCATGTGACGCTGGCTTTATAGAAACCACAGCAGAACCGAACAATCGTTCAAATACGTCAGATCTTATAGATTAC
Source organism: Neosilurus hyrtlii (assembly GCA_028564935.1). NCBI lineage: Eukaryota > Metazoa > Chordata > Actinopteri > Siluriformes > Plotosidae > Neosilurus > Neosilurus hyrtlii. The sequence goes on along the minus strand of JAOUQZ010000024.1, from coordinate 24,364,276 downwards.
CTGCAAACTGTTGTTTTGTCCTTTCATGGTGTTGCCCACTGACACGCCCACTGACACGCCCACTGATTCATCTTTTAGTTCCAGCTGCAATTATATTTGGTGTGTAACTCAGAACAGAGGGCGAGCCCTGTTGGTGGAAGGGAGGTGTGTGTGTGTGTGTGTGTGTGTGTGTGTGTGTGTGTGTGTGTGTTTCGGTGTATGGATGTAAACCTGACTGTGTTTTGTCGTCCCTCAGTAACGCCGTTAGATGTGGTGAAGATCAGACTGCAGTCCCAGCAGGCTCCGCTCTATAAAGGTACACCTGTGTGTGCGCGCGTGTGTGTGTGAGTGGTGTATCAAAGCAGGACAGTGTTCATATCTGTTGTAAGCGTTAATCCTGGTCAGGGTGCATCTGGATTCGGAGATACATGTACCAGGAATGCTGGTAGTGAGACGGGAATATCCAGTGGAAGAGCTGAAATAAGAAAATGAAAATTCCACTGAAATGATTTGTTTTGAAGATGTTTTCAAAGCGGCCGATGTTAAACTCTGGAACCAGACCCTCATGTCAGTGACGTTCCGAGATGACAAACGCATCTCCGGTCTGATCCGTTGTAACCCAATCAGATTTTATTATAGAACTGTCACACAGATTGTTTATTTTGTTTATTACACGCTTTTATATGTGTATATATTGTTTATTACACACGATTATAAACCCGAGGCTTTGTTATACGCTAGAGCTTTAGCTTTTGCTAGTAATGAAGCATAATACTGTCATCTCTCTTTCTCCCTCTCCTTCTTCTATCTTTCTCTCTATTTTTGTTTCTCTTCCTCTTCTGTTTCTCTGTTTCTGTCTGTCTTTCTCCATTTCTCCTCATTTGTCTCTCTCCATCTTTCTTGCTCTCTCCACCTCTCTCCATCTGTCTCTCTGTCTTTTTCTTTATTTTTCTGTTTCTTTTTTCCTTATACATACTTTCTCTGCGATTCTCTCTTTCTCTCTCTCTCTCTCTCTCTCTCTCTCAGCATTACCAGTGGATTCTCGTGTGCGGAAGAGGAAGCCTCGTCTCCTGAAGTGTAAGTTAATGTGCACACCACCGCAGTCTTTAGCCTCTCTCCCTCCTGCACTAACATTACCTAATAACATTAACACCATCTGCACAAGCATCAGCTCTCATCCTTGACTCCTCTAATCCTCCGTCAGGATCAGGGTTTATATAAAAACTGCGTGCGTTTCAGTTGTTCAGCCGTTTCTTCATGTTTCGCAACGCAGTGCTGAGTTTAAGTCCGATCTAAACACCTCTGTTCGTCGCGATGACAGCAGAACCTGGAGAGCAGAATGTAGTGGATGTTATTTTGTTCAGAAACGCACCACACCGCGGGTCACCGGAGAAGTGTGAACACACCGAGGTTAAATACACTGCAGTTCAGGGTTTAACCTTAACCTTGTTCAGCGGGTTTATTTACCGACGCGGCTGCTCCGTGGCGGCGGGTTATTTATGGCCTTCCTCTTATCTGCATTTGGGTCGCTGCCCTCGCTTCTGAGCATCGGCTCTGGCTCTGAGGAACCAGAGGACACTGAACAGATCCAGAACAGAAATACAGGAACCAGAATTCAGCATCAACACTGAGGAGGTTTATTTACATTTATTCCCATTTCTTGCACTTGCTCGTCAGTTTATAATTTTAAAGCCCTTTTATAATTTAAATTATATATTTTCATAAATAAATAAAAGTGAACAGATAAACAATCTTTCATTCTCAGTGGTGGTGTGGCCTCTATAATTAGCAGTAAAGAAGGCGTGGCCGGTTTCCTGTTGGTTTTGTGTAGTTTACTGCAGATTTGTGCAGTGTGGTGTAGTTTATCAGGTGGTTGGTAGTTTAGTGGTTCTATGTAGTTTTGTGTATTGTACTGTAGTGTCAACATTTAAACTCACAGCCTGCATGTTTTTTCATGACCTTTGGTGTTTATATGATTTATTGGTTTAACATGTTGCATTTTCAATCTGAAATTCAGGGAAGTGTTTTCTCTACTGTAACGGACTAATGAACCACATCTACGTCTGCCAAAACACAACCGCCTGCAGCGCCTGGTACAAAACACCTACTCACTTCAGTGGGACGCTGGTAAGTCCCAAGCGCACACACACACACACACACACTCTCTCTCTCTCTCTCTCTCTCTCTCTCTCTCTCTCTCTCTCTCTCTCTCTCTCAAAGAACCTTTTTTTTTTTTAATTCTAAGGATGCGTTTGTGAAAATTGCTCGCTCTGAAGGTCTGCGCTCTCTGTGGAGTGGTCTTCCTCCTACACTGTGAGTCTCAATGAACGAAAACACCCGAGAACACTTTGTCCTGCTGATAGAGGAATGCAATCAACAGAGAGGGGGTGGGATGAAGTAGACTTACACTTTGACTATTTAATGAAGATGAATATTTAATATTAAATGGTAAATATTAAAAGCTTCTGTTGGAAAAATAATATATATCCGAAATAATAAATAATATAAAATGCATGATTATTATTTATATAAAAATGTATTTATTAAATGATATAATAATAAATATATTGAATGATAATAATATTAGGAGTAGCTGTATTATTATTGTTATTATGGTTTATAATAATAATAAAAATAATATATTTATAAAATAAATAATCTGTTAGATATTTAGATAATAATAAAAAAGAATAAGTAATAAATACAAATGTAAAATTAAATTTTGTGTGTGTTGTATAGAGTGATGGCGGTTCCCACCACAGTCATCTATTTCACCTGTTATGACCAGCTCAAGGACTTCCTGTGTTATGGACTTGGGTACCATGGCAACTACGTTTCCATCATCGCAGGGGGTCTTTCGAGACGTGAGTCCATTCATTTTCTTGTTTTTTCCCCTTTGTGTTTTTTTTTCTTTGTTCCTGCTTACTTTTACTTTGTCTTCCCTCCTTCCTGAAGTTGTAGATGTGATTATCTGGTTTGATCTGATGCTTAAACAATTGCAGGATTTATAGAAAGCTATTTTCGTAATGTGAAGCTGACTGACTCTGAGCGGAAAGTCAATACACACACCAGTCTGACGTGTGTGTATGTGTGTGTGTGTGTGCGTGTGTGTGTGTGTGGAGCAGTGGGTGCGGTCACCATGATCGCCCCGTTGGAGTTGGTGCGCACCAAGATGCAGTCACGGCGTGTGTCGTACAGCGAGCTGCGTGTATGTATCAGATCAGCTGTGACTCAGAATGGTGTGCTCTCGCTGTGGAGGGGGTGGGGACCTACTGTACTCAGAGACGTCCCATTCTCTGGTTGGTCCCCAACACACAAATTCAAAAATCCGCACATACAGCACTGCCATGGAGCCCTAACAGCCTGTGTATGCATTTCAGCTATGTACTGGTTTAACTATGAGCTGATGAAAGCCAATCTGTGCGAGAGATACCGAACACCTCAGGCGTCTTTCACCATCAGCTTCACTGCAGGAGCCATTTCTGGAGCTGTGAGTATAAAAAGAAGTAATATTTACATGACCACTGGTAAAGTGCTGCACTCTACCAAGCCCAACAAATTTCCATATGAACCAAAATCTCACAATGTTAAAGAATTCTTTAAAAACAATCGTGGATTCATCTCCAAAAATTGAATGAAGGTTTTCTTGTCTGAAGCCCTGCCTCTGGTAGAAATCTCAGGAAAATCCACACACAACTTCTGGCAAATAATGGAAAGAGCAAGGCACCCACTGCAGGCCGTGTAGTCGTAGTACCATACTTCCAAAAATGGTCCTATCTTGCAATGTGAAGTATAGATAACATTGTAGACACATTATTCTTCTTCATAAAAGTATCAAGAGTGTGAGTGCGAATGGTTGTGTGACTGTTGGCCCTGCGATGGCTTGGTGAGCTGTCCAGGGTGTACCCCGCCCTCGCCCAGAGTCGGCTGAGATGGGCGCCAGCTTCCCAGCGACCCTAATTAGGAATAATCGGGTCAGAAGATGAATGAATAAAAGTATCAAGAGGCAGAACTTAAAGACCTTATAAAAAAAACCCACACAACCTAGAAATAGTGAGAAAGAGAGAGTGGGGGGAGAAGATGGCCCTCCTGAGTATAAAGCATCAGAGAGTATAGTTGGTTATATGGTGTCTTAAGGGAAAGAAAAGTTCCATCCTGCAAGCACTGAGACACACCCACTTCATCCATTCAAGGTCTTGACACTTTGCATTTTTGCTTTTTAATGACCCGTCTCTGATACTACCGCAGATACTCTTTAACCCCCAGAACAGAACAACATTAACCATAAACCTGCTCCGGTTGACTCGGACCGGGTTCTTCATTTCAGTCCCGATATTCATAAGTTCCAAAATATGTGCACTCTTACATGAAATTATGCACCATCTGAAAATCTAATAAAAAGAATAGATCACATGTAGCACCTTTATCTCGGGAAAATGATTTGCATTAATCATGTTTGCTGACATTTTTCGCACCTCTGCACCTTATCTGCATTATTATATAACCAGATCAGCGCGGTGGAGCTAACAGCCGTCTCTAAGGTCTGAAGTGCTTCAACAAGGCTCTGACATTTACACACTCATGCACACCTACTTCTAAAAGCAAAAGTCTATTCACACTTTCTCTTTAGTGCAGTGTTAGCAAAATAAACGGTTAATGACCCAGTTGGTATCTCTTTAATAGATAGGATACAACAGTACCACCTAATCCGAAGATTTCGGGTAAATTTCTTATTCGTCATATATTTTTATTGCTTAACTGCCTGATATAGAGTATGTCCCCTAACATAGCTGTTACTTGCAGGTTGCAGCGATTGCGACGCTGCCGTTCGATGTGGTGAAAACGCGCAGGCAGATTGAGCTGGGAGAAATGGAGGTTCTCAGAGGTATGACGAGCAAAATGAAAATCAGTTCAAGCTGAACTTAGACAAGGAATTAGACGAGTCTCTGTTCATTTCATGACGTGTTTTTCAGTATCTCCGAAGAAGCCGTCTTCCACGTGGCTCATCATGAATAGTATCTGGGCTGAAAGCGGCTACCGAGGCCTGTTTGCAGGTACAGTGTAGAACCTTGGGTTATATATTACCATAATAAGTCGATGTTTCATCTCGGGGAATATTCAGCGATATCCACCTAGTCTGAGGTGAATAATTGTTTCACTGTGTACTACACGGGACTAAATGTCATGGTGTCGTTATTTTCCTCTACCCCACATGACACGTAGCGGTTTAATCTTTACGTTCCTTAGTTGAATTCTTTGACTTTCAGGCTTCCTGCCCCGGATCATGAAAGTGGCTCCAGCGTGTGCCATCATGATCAGCACATATGAGTTTGGAAAGACGTTCTTCCGCAAGCATAACGAGGAGCAGCGAGGAGGCTGACATGTGTCCCGCATCACCGTGGAGCAGTATGGTCATTTTCACTCAGACTGCCCTGTGTTCTGCTCAGCACTGGCATGCGTCCTGCTCTTATATCAGCAGGTCCTGGGCAGCAGGGATGAGGCTCTCGGGTCCGGTTGCTGTGCAGGCATTATTTATTCATTTACTTCTCTGAGATGGCACGTACTGCATTGCAGAAAGACTGCAGGACACCAGAACTGCACAATTGCATGCTGGGAAAACCGCTACTCCCATATTCATCTGCATGCACAGGTGCACTGAGGGAATATTGTTCAGTGGATGATGGGAAAGGGTTCCTGAGAGTTGAAACACTGACCACTAGTGTTCGTACACTGCAAATACAGTAGAGAGGAACATGAATTACACTACACTAATGTAGACCTAAGAGACTGATGTTACCTAACCCTGTCCCATGTAGAAATATTTTTAGAAAGAAAACAGATCATAAACACACCTTTTTAAGATTCATTAAATCAACCTGTTTGTGAAATGATCCGGCAACGCACGAGCTGAAACTTTCAGAATCTTAAATCAGCTGGAAAACAAAACAAAGCTAAAGCACATCGTTTAGCTTCTTCATATGGTCCGTCCTAGCCTAGCAGCGGTGCTTTTTTATCCTACTGTAGCAGTTAACCCTTTTACTTTAAGTGTATGATGAAATTAAATAAAATTTACTTCACCAAGAATAAAAAAATGCAAAAATCTTAACTGGTCCTCTTTGCAGATTTGATTTAAAGTTAGGCTCCTAGCCTGGTGTTGTTCACATTAAAGCATGGTTTTGTTTTTAAGCAGGATGCAGTTGTACTGTATATATTGGAATACCAGCTAGCTGGACCTAGAATGGAAGTCAAATAATACTCAGAGGGGCAAAAAAATTAATCATTAAATAAACATCCCTACGTGTGGGTGTATCGAGGGTGTACTCAGCCATCACCTACGGTGGCCGGGAAGTGCAAAACAAAAATACATTTTCAGAAAACAAAACTACATTTTCAGAAAACACATTTACAAACGACTGCCTTCTTACGGAAAGGGAATGTACCAAATACCGGAAGTGATGACATGAGTCACTCAGTCTGT
>JAOUQZ010000024.1:24323115-24335303 GCA_028564935.1 Neosilurus hyrtlii | reverse complement strand
GTAACTCTCCCATCCATAATAAACACCCAGCTATTATGCCCCCACTTGTTACACTCACGCAGAATACAGCAGGTAACGCCCCGTGGGTAACGCCCCACAGGTTAACGCCCCGCGGGTAACGCCCCGCAGGTAACGCCCCGCAGGTAAAAGCATTGATACTGGTGTCTTGTTCCATAAAAGCCTTCCACCGAAAAAACATCACAGATTATACCTTTAATTTTGTTAAACAACAATTTTTTTATCTGTTTAATTTCATAAAGTGAAATTCTGTCTCATCCTCATCTCTCTCTCTCTCTCTCTTCCTTCCTCTTCCTCTGTGTGTGTGTGTGTGTGTGTGTGTGTGTGTGTGTGTGTGTGTGTGTGTGTAGATATCACTCCATGCATTTCTCCTTTGCCCCATGATGCACTGCTGCAGGACAAATCTCCTCCAGGGCTCATTCAGGAAGAAGCAGGGGAGGAAACTCAAGCACTGAATAGCATTCTGGGTAAAAAAAAAAAAAAAAAAAGGTGGGGGGGGGGGTTTAACCTCTTTTTAATTATTATTTTTAATACTTCTTTTCTTCACTTTCTACTTTTGTTTTTTGTTTCTCTGTTAATGACCAAGAACAATGTATTTCTTTTTCTTTGCCTCCTGTATATTTTCCTTTTTAATCCCTTTTTTATTTTTTCTCCTCTTGTTTTTTCATCGTCCGTCTTTTTTTTCTTTTTTTCTTTTCTTTTGGGGTTTTCCCTGTATTTTCCTGCATTTTATTTTTTTTCCATACTTTTTTTTTACCCATCTTCTTTTTGCTCTCTTTTACTTTCTTTTTTATTTAATTAATTTATATACCTCTGCTGATTCTTTTTATTTCGTAGCTGCCTCTGTATCAGATACGTCTATAGAAATGATGCTTATATGATTCTGGGGTTTCAACCTTTTAAAATTTTTTTATTTATTTATTTATTATTTATTTAGTCTTAGCCAATTCCCACCTGTATTGCACCTATTGCGTGACCCCCACCACCCGAAATGCTGCCACCTGCACCTTTATGGACTGCAGCGAATAACTGACATACTCTGAGGGAAAGTGCTCTCCGCCCCCTTGTATGCATGAGCTCACAGACACCTGTGATTGGCTGGTGATCACTGTGAGTGACAGGGAAGCGAGTGTATGCCATCCTAAAGAAAGTTCTTCCAATTAGCTACCATGGACCCCCGGTCGTTGATGGATTCAGCCTCAACCTGGATTCGAACTTTCAGTCTCCTACGAGTCGCTGTGCCACTCAGGAACCCTTGAGCTTGTTTAACAGTGTCACCTGCTACACTAAAAGAAAGTGTGTGTGATTGTGTGTCCATTTCCGTGTCTGCAGACGTTGCTCAGGCTCCAGAGTCAGGAGGCGTTCCCGCCCAGGAGAAAGGAGAGGAGGACGTGATTGGCCGTCAGTTTGTGAGCGAGTCTGTGCTCCGTTCGCTGACACTGGGAGGAGTGTTAGATCACGGCGTCCTGCAGGGGAGAGTCGCCACCACCGGTGAGCTCACCGGAAATCAGATTTTTTTTTGTTTTTTAATTTTGACATTCAACCCATATAACGTGTGTGTGTGTGTTTAGTGCTGCGTCCAGCCCCGCAAGGTTCCGTGTCCCTGTGTGAGAGGAGGATGGAGAGAATGTCAGAAAGTGCCGATGTTCTTCTCTCGGCTCCACCGAAAGCCGAGCTGGAGGAACTTCTGAAACCTTCTCCGCTCATCTCCATTCCTACTGAACACGTTACTACAGGTACAAGAACCACGTCATGACAGCCGCTGCTTCTACTGTGTGTGTGTGTGTGTGTGTGTGTGTGTGTGTGTGTGTTCTACTTGTTTATCCAAAGTTATTCTTGATATTTTAATTTTACTCATATTTTCTCCTTTCATTCTTTTCCTTTATCTTTTTTCTGTTTTCTTTTATTTTATTAAAATCTTTATTTTCTCCTCCATTTCTCTTTTACTTTTTTGTTTTCTTTTCACCTCGTTCATCCAATCACGTCTTTCACATTTTTTTCTTTTTCTTTTCTTTTTTTTCTTAGTTTGTTCTCTCTCTGCCCCCCCTCGCTCTCTCTTTCTCTCTCTCTCTCTCTCTCTTTTCCATTTCCGTACCAGCCTGTACCAGAGGCCGTACTAACACACGGCTGTACTGAATGAATAACTGCGTCCTTGTTGTGCGCTTGTGTAGATGAGGGGAACGAGTCGGACATCGAGCGGATCGTGGCGGATCCGTCTGCTGGTGGCGAGTGCTTTGATGAGGGGGAGGACTCCGAGGTGAGGAAGAAGAATAGGAACGGTGTGGAGAGAGAGAAAAAGAAAGCGAAAGACGGTGAAGAGGGTAAAGAGAGTCGGAGCAGGACGTCATCCGCCTCCTCGGAGGATTACATCATCATCCTGCCAGACTGCTTCGACACGACGCGTCCTCTCGGAGAGTCAATGTACAGCTCGGCGGTGTCTCAGCAGGGTGACGAAAGCCCCGAGCGCGTTAGCGCAGACGCTAATGACATGCTGTGTGCATCGCAGACGCTAGATTTGGTGCCGCTCACTCCGGTGATTGTAGCTGCGCCGAGACCTTCGGCAAATACCAGGTGTGTGTGAGATTTTTACTCTGAACATTTGAGTAAGGAGACGGAGATGAGACAGAGATGCTGTCATCCTTCTTTTATTCCGAAATAAACAGTTCTGTAAAATCTTTTCTCTCTTTATTTTTTTTAATTTTTACCGAAATGCAGCCCGGAGACGGAGGAGCAGCTCAGAGTAGCAGAGACGCCATCGCAGGAGGAGGAGTTACAGCAGCCTGGAGGGAACGAGGAGGTGCAGCCTGAAGATCAGGGTACACTCAAACACCTACACACACACACACACACACACACACACACACACACACACACACACACACACTAATGTGCATGTCTTTGGACTGTGGGAGGAAACCTGAGCACCCGGAGGAAACCCACACAAACAAGCCCGGGACTCAAACCCAGGACCTTCTTGCTGTGAAGTGGACGTGTTCACCACTAACGTACCACCTTTAGTTATTAGATAAATATTTATTATACTGAATGTTTTTTGTGTTTTTATTTATAATGTTATTTTTTGTCCTCATTCCACAATTTATTAAAGATATTATTATTGTTATTATTATTATTATTGTTATTATTATTATTATTGTTATTATCTTTTACTATTTATTATTATTATTATTGTTATTATATCTTAAATTGTTTTAGTTAATTATAGGATGGATTTTTTTATTATTATGATTATGATTGATTATTATTATTATTATTATTATTATTATTTTAAATACATATATATTGTGTTTATTTATCCACTCCTCTTTTCCAGCTTTCTCTCTTTACTTCTTTCTTTATTTCTCGTCTTTTTTCACTGTCTTTTCGTTCTTTTTCTTCTTACATTTTATTTCTTTGAGTTTTTTCCCTGTTATTTATTTAGTATTGAACTGAAATCCTCTAGAATATAATAATTAGTAATGCACTGCATCCAGAGGTTGAAATGTGTTGGTTTTTTTAAGATGCTGCATGCAGTCCATCAGACACGGCGAACTCCTGCACAGCTGCTGACTCGGAGATCCAGGAGCTGAAGTGAGATTCATTTATTTTAATCATTCTGTACGATCTGTGACCTTTCTGATGATGATGATGATGATGCGGTTCGTGGTAACGACTTGTTGTTTTTTTTCAGAGCTAACAGTATAACAGGAGGTCTGGTGAAGGGCGCTCTGTCTGTTGCTGCGTCTGCGTATAAAGCGCTGTTTACGGGACAGTCCAGCCCTGAGCAGGTCACTGCATGCCTCGTTGTTGTTTATTTCTGTAAAGTCGGTACTCATGTAAACTCCTCTGTTCCTGACTTTAAAAAAAAAATAATTTATTGCAGCTTCCTGAAGAAGCAGCCACTCAGGATGCCATGATGGCCGTCCTGGTGGAGATGGGCTTCGCAGATCGGGCGCTGAATCAACGGTTACTGCAAAAACATGGGCCGAACCTGCTGGATGTCGTAAATGAACTCGTGCACATGCAGGACAACGACTGGTACACCACCCGCTACTGACCTACTTCCTCTTTTCTTCTCATCTCTCCGTGTGTGTGTGTGTGTGTGTGTGTGTGTGTGTGTGATATGGGATGCGATCTAATCCAGAGTGTTTCCGTGGACCACTTTAAGGAATCAGATGATTCCCGATTAGAGAATTCCTTTCCAGCATTCCCAGTGTTTGTCCGAGTGAACTGATGAACTGCATTTACTTTCATATCATTACGAGGATCGTCGTTAGAACGGAGCTCAAAAGTTTTCAGACACCTTGCGAATTATAAATATATTTATTTAACATTTTCAGAACTATGTTTGATTTTCAGTCGTTTCTGAACATGTTCCAGAGTTGTGATGTTCAATTCGTTTTTATTACATTCTCATTTCTTTATTTTCCGTCAGTAATTTATGCTTCTCTTCACGTTTCAGCAGCTTCAGTAAAATGTCCTCTCACACTGAGGGCGAGAAACCGTAGTTATTGGCTCACTGTTTAAGGAAAAGGGCTGAAGTTCAGTCCAGAAAGATTCTACATGGAATAAATCCTGAGTAACGAACCTCACACTTCTTCAGAGATTTTCCGTTTTATGCAGGAAGGAAATTTTAACCTCAAAAAAAAATTTAATTAAAAAAACTGGAAAAAGTTGTTCAGTTTAATTAAAACATAAAACACGTCTCACCGAGATCTAGAAAAAAATGGACAAAAGTCTGAGAAAAAGAAATTATTTGGAGAAAAATTCCCCGAAAGTTTAATAAAACCTGGAATAAATCTTAAAATAAATATAAGTCTGGCATTTTGCAGTGTTTATTATTTATAAATATGAATTAATAATTATTAATATTTTGTATATAGTGCTTGTCTCAGCCGACTCTGGCGAAGGTGACGTACACCATAACCAACTCGCTAGACCATTGCAGGGGCAACTCACACACTCACACTCACACTCTCTCACACACACACACACACACACACACACACACACACACACACACACACACACACAAAAAAAAAAACATTCAGACTCACACTTGGGGGTGATTTGGAACAGCCAATTATTATCCTAATGTGAAATTGGATAGATAGATATAACAAAAACAAGGAAATAAAAAAGAAAAATACTAATACTGAAGTTAAAATTCGGTAATAACATTTTCTGGATTGTTTTTATGAAAATGCAAATTGTACAATTTAATTAATTTGTTGAATTAATCAACCAATTATAATTTATTTCTCCCAGAAAATTTTATTCCTGATCTTTTTTTGAAAAAAATTTTCTGTAAGAATGAAAATATTTTAATTAAATGCAAACAAATGAATAAGAAGTTATTACTTTTAATTTTAAAAATTAAATCCCTGTGGGGTTGGGGTTTTTTTTTATTTATTTATTTTTTTTTTTTTAATTTTTATTTATTTATTTATTTATTTTTTTGCTTTCTTTTTCACAATTCTTTTCTGTTGAAAAAATGAATTAAATGCAAAAAGTTTTGGATTTATAAAGTAATCTTGATAAAATCGAAACAAATTCTTGACAAAGGGATTTGTAATTTTAATTCCCCAGAAGATGAAGCTCGTGTTCTCAACCATAATAAACAAAAATACAAAGAACTGATGGAATCTTACTACATTAAAATGGCTGAAACTCAAGAAGAGAAAACACTGAACTGTTAAGATACGCGAATGATTACTGAGGTTGAAGTTATTTATAAATAGTTGCTTGTAGATTTTTGGTGTATAAAGTGTGGTTTCTATTCTGAGACAGAGAGAGTATGGGGTTTGATGTGCAATAGACTCCTTGCTCTGTGTGTGTGTGTGTGTGTGTGTGTGTGTGTGTGTGTCTAATGTGGCTTTAACTTTAATGAAGGGCGCGAACTTCACCATGTGATGGTGAAATCTGCAGGACTTTTAATTTGAAGAATGTACAAAACATTCTTCTGAATTCTTTCCCTCTTGGGATGCATCGATACCTGTTTTGAGTACGAGTGCATGGATTTTGGTACTCGTTAATACTGATACTGAAATAAGTGCTTAGTGTATAAATAAGTTCTAGTAGTAGGCTGTAGACTCGTTCTTTTAAATTCCAATGAGATGATTTCAGCTAAAAAAGTAAATGCGTTAGCTAGCTACATTAGTTAGCTCGGATCGTGTAGGATCGAAGATAAGATAACAGATTTTGTTGCACGTCTGTACAGGAATAAAAAAAAAAAGCATTCTCTTCATTCCATCGGAATTCTATTTATACCCCCTGCTAACAAAGATCGGGGGTATATATAGATGTTGCCCTGTCCGTCCGTTTGTCCGTCTGTCTGTCCGTCAGTGGAAGGTTGTAAGCGCTGCTCCTCCAAAAACGTGATGGATCTTGATGAAACTTTGTAGTGAACCATCTGAAGATGTGCATGAGGTAAAGTAATTGGGTTCTGATGTTTTGATGGGGAGATGATTCAACAGTGCGATCATGTAGCAGGCGGGGGGTATTCTGTAGTGAGCGTAATCACAGTTCTAGTTTAATTTTTTTTTTTTTTCCCCTCAACCTGCCAGCGTGCACTGCTAGCTCTGAAAGAGAGTTCGCTTTACTTTTAGAATTATTCTTAAAACAAATAAATAAAATGTTCGTAACTGTGTTATTAAGCATCGTTAGCTTTTTGTAGTGCCAGAATTAGCATTGGTCACATGGAATGAGAGGTTGTATTTTAATTAATTTATTTATTTTTTGTTGTTGAGTGTTGGTGTTGATGCATCCCTGATTTTTTTTTTTTCCCTGTTGTTTTTTGGTTTAAAAAATTGCACTTAAAGCTGAGCTGTCTTCACCGCTCATCAATCAAAATGTTCTACGGACTTAAAACCAGTTCCATCATGATGATGATGATGATGATGATGATGATGATGTGGCGTCTGCGGTGTGTAATTTCAAAAACGTTTGCTTTAAATACAATTCCATGATGCTAAAACCGAGTAACAATCAGTACTGTATCATGCTGTGAACATGCATTTTGCATTAATTAAATAATATATAAGATAAATGATGAACAACTTGCAATCATTAAAATATTTACAGTTGATGTTAAACGTCGTAGAAAAGCTTGTAGTGAAGTAAAAACAACAACAAAAAATCCACCAAGTGGAAACGATCTCTGTTTTAATAATTAAATTTCACGCGACGAAGCGCGAAATCAAAACGCACTTTAAGGTCATTTTCTTCAGCGAGATCCAAATGAATGACGTTCGTTATTTCTGATTTCCTGATGCTGTAAAGACGCTCATGCTTGTCAGAATGGGTTTTTTAGTTCCACGCTCTAGAAGTATAGAGACTTACATTTGCAGCTGATCTTGATTTAATTATTCGGAGTTTCCTTTTTTCTTTTCTTTTTTTTGGACTCATCCAGTAATTCTTCACTGATTCTGATTCTGATTCTGATCTGTTCACTGGTGCTTTTAGGATTCATTACAAATGAAAACAAAAACAAAACTAAAAAAAGACCAAAAATGACGAATTGTGTGCTTAATTTTCTCTTCTCTTTCCCCCCCGACTCGTGTTGTTCTTTATGTAACTCTTACCTGATGTATGAATCTGTAATAAACACATAAATAAAGCTCTGAGTCCTTTATTTCTTGCTGTGCTGCTTTACATCACAAAAAATGTTACATAGACGTTATATAAATACATGGACTGTAGGAGGAAACTGGAGCCCCACACTGGAAATCTCTGATTCCTCACCAAGACCAGGACATGAACCCAGGACCTCCTTGCTGTGAAGTGGACGTGTTAACCACTACACCACCGTACCACCCAAACCTACATACCTACAAATACTACATACCTGAATTTAGACCTGAAGCCGATGAAGGAAAAAATGTGAGACCTGTAATTGCTGGTTAACGAGTCTGAGAGCTGAAACTCGGAGAACTGGATGATGACTATTTTTTTTGAACGAGTAAATACAAGGGGAAAAAAATTGATTGAAAAAAGCAAAGTAGAAATATAGTAAGGTTTTTTTGATGGTTTTTAAATTAAAATTAGAAAAAATTTGAAAGCTGACATTTTATTTCGTGTTGTGTTTTAATATTACACAAGAGTAATTTTTTTATTGGTCTCTTGACTACTATTATTTGTGCAAACAGCAGGATTTTTTAATAGAATATGTACATAGATGTACACAGGCCCATTTTTAGCAACTAATATACTGTACTTGTGTTCCAGAAGTACACTGTGTTCACTAATCCACGTTAATCCTGGATTTAGTCCATGTAAACATGAATGAACACCAAAAACATTTTTAAAATTTTTTTAAAATAATAAATAAAAATCACAACAGTTAAAACTATTGTTTAGTTTATACAAAAACCTATATGATAAACAAATGTAAATTAACTACATTTAAATTTAACTTGACGTTTTAAAATATAAATAAAAAAAACTTTAAACAAGTTTAACTTAATTTAAATAAAATCTGTTATTAAAAAATATTGTTTCTTTCTCTACACTACACAGTTTGCATAAATTCCTTCAACCTCATCGTCATTGTTCGTATCACTTCTGTGTCCAAGAACTTCAACATTTACATAGTCGCTATCAGAGTCGTCTGAATCGTCCCTCTGTCCGGAAAAAAATTCTGCATTTTCATAATCGTATTCATCGTCTGCCTCGTCTCCTGCTTGGGGACGCACAGATGTATCATTGGCTCCTGTAAAATGATTGCATCGAAATACACACCTGTATTGAGTTTTTTTGTATATCAGTATGAATAAATATTTAAGGAATAACACACATCATCTCGGGTTACTGTTAAAGGAAAATTACGCCCCTCTCACTTATGTTGCATAACAAGTATTCAACGAGTTCACAACAGAAAATGTAACAAATTCCACGGATAGTTGTGGGCATGCTGAATGTAACTCACCTACTGTGCGACAGACAATGCCGTTGTAAACCCTCGTCGTGGAATTTCGAGTATGACGTACATAATTCTTGACATCAGGTTTATTTTCTACATCTGTTGTGCGATGCCCTACAACATCCTACAGCGGTGTTACGATAAACATACGAATTTCATACGCTTTTTTGAGTTCATCTGATGTGAGCAGAATCACACAGTTTTTATAATATAGTCCCACGATTGCGCTACGTTCACATACACCCACATCACAGACTTGACTTACAGATCTGAACTATTTTCCCCATGACATCATTGGACACATATTTTACATGTAAATGCAACTATGCAAATTTCAAATCCACCTGACGTAAACCTACATCAGTTCCTTCACACACACACGCACGCATATATATATATATATAGTTGGTTTTGGTTAAACATGCAAGAGCCCTGCCATTCAAACACATTCAGTCTTTTGACACTATTGTATTAAATAACTTTAGCAACTCACCAGTAACTGTATCGTCCTTTGAGTGAATCTGATATTTTCGTCTTTTGCGCTTCATCACAAAAACAATGATGACTGGAACTAAGATGAGAAGAACTCCTGCTGTCACTCCAAAGCCAATGTATTTAACCAGAGATACTGAGAGAGAAATCATCATCATCATCATCATCATCATCATACTGACCTCTTTATCATTAGTAAACAAAAGAGGAAAGATTTGTTTATTTGACTGTACCGTCCTCAGTGCTTGGGGAGGTAAAGGTGCTCGGAGACTCCGTAGAGCTTTCGGTTACATTATGGACAGAATCTGCAAAAACTAAAAATTGCTGATTGGCTAACAGCTGATTAAGTCATGTGTGATGTTGGAGCCACTGAACTACAAGTGGAAGGAACATATACTTACCAGCCAGCAGAGAAGTGCTAAGATCAATGGCTATGAAAAAAAATAAAGAGGAGGATTTTCGTTAAGTCATTAAAGACGGAGTAAAACATCCCACGCACGATCTCTGTTTCTAGCTAATAAACTTACAGTAAACTGAATTAAACATAAACCTCTGTTTTTAAATCTGCAGTCCACGGTTCAGAGAAAATATAGAGACCATTATGGGAACCGCCTGTCAGCGTCAATCAAAACAGGAACTGACTTGTTTCTTCTTTATATGAAACTAATATATAGAGTTATGAAGTGCCTAAGGTGGAGCTCTGAGAGATATCTCGACTGATAGGTGTCCGAGGTTGATGTTATGAGAAGAGTGCGGCTCATTTAAGAAGGAAATAAATGAATAAGTAAAAATCTCCCTTAAAGCCTATTTGGATATATATGCGTAAAGGGTGCCAATAATTCTGGACAGTGCTCTCTCTCTCTCTCTCTCTCTCTCTTTCTCTCTCTGTATATAGACTTTTGTTCAAAAGTTTAGGATCTCCCAAAAAATTTCACATTTTCCATGAAAAAAACAAACTTGCATCCATCCATCACTCCCAGAACAATTCAACAAATTCGGTGACTGCACTGGCCGCTCCATTGTTAACAGAGCACCAGCTGACCGCTTCTTCTCTAAATAGTTCTTGCATAGTTTGGAGTGTTTGGGCTCATTGTCCTGTTGTAGGAGAAAAGTGGCTCCAATCACGTGCCGTCCACAGGGCATGGCATGGTGTTGCAAAATGTAGTGATAGCCTTCCTTGTTCGAGATCCCTTTTACTCTGTACAAATCTCCCATTTTACCACCACCAAAGTAGCCTCAGACCATCATGTTTCCCCCACCATGTTTAACAAATGGCTTCAAGTACTTCTCCAGAATCTATTCCTTTATTCTGAGCCTTATAAATGGTTTTCTTTTGATCCAAACGTCTTAAACTTAGACTCATTTATCTGTAGCACTTTTTTCTTTTTCTTTTCCTCTGTTCAGGTTCTGTGTTCTGTTGCCCATCTTAATCTTCTCCTTTTACTGAGTCCCAGACATGGCTTTTTCTTTGTAACTCCAGTTACTCAACTCTCCACTGTTGAAGTTGAGATGGTGTGTTGGTGTTTTGTGGATACTGTTTAATGAAGGTGCCATTTCAGGACCTGTCAGGTTTTTGTTGATCAAACTAGAGGTTGTGATGTACTTGTCTTTTTGCTCAGTTTTGCGCCAGGAACTCAGACTTGTCTTTCAGTTTGCGCTGATCGGTGAAGGGAGTAGTACGCACTGTTGTATAATATATACCCAGTAATAGTTTCTTGGCAATTTCTCATATGGAATAGCCTTCATTTCAGAATTTCAGAATAAAGTTCTTTTTTTTTCTGGCTATTTTGATTCTGTGGTCAATCCTACAAATGCTGAAGCTCCAGATAGTGAGTACAAGCACACTTAAAGAAGGACAGTTTTATTACTTCTTTAACCAGACCAACAGTTTTTATCTGTGCTGACATGATCTCAAAAGAGTTTTCTAATTACCAGTATCAGTTATGCTTTTAATTTGATTAACGTGGATTAGTGAACACAAGTACAGTATATTATTTGCTAAAAATGGACCTCTGTACATCTATGTACATATTCCATTAAAAAATCCAGCTGTTTGCACAAATAATAGTCATTTATATCATTAACAGGGTCTGGACTGTCTTTCTGATCTGCTTGTCTTACAAAAACAAGGACATATCTAAGTGACCCCAAACTTTTAAATGATAGTATATGTATGCACACTTTATATCACATTCACATCTGTATTAGGACCAGAATTGTTTACATAGACAGACAATAACTAATGTCAAATGTTATTCTCTGACCAGATCAGTCTGTTACTCCCTTCAGGACAAACTCCATTTAGTTCAAAGCAGCAATTTATCATACAAGAAGTGAATACCAATTATTTTTTCCTGCAATATTCTGAGCTGCATCCATTAAAGTAAACATACACTTCATACAAATACAGAAATAATTCAAATAAAACATTTAAAATCATCTAAAATCCTAATAATTATAAACGTGATGAATTTACCGAGCATTAAAGCTGGACGACGTGTTAGCATCCTGGTCCCTGAAGTGTTGTTCCGTAACTGCAATCTTTGTGATCGTGATGTTAATGAAGTCATGGTGTTTCTTTTTATGAGGCTAAAGAGGTGGAGTTTCTTTCTGACAGTTTCCTGTTAATGAAAGAAGAAACCAAACTTTGATAGTTGTAATGTATGTTAATCAGCATCTCTAGACTATCTCTCTCTCTCTCTCTCTCTCTCTCTCTCACACACACACACACACACACACACACACACACACACACACACAC
>JAOUQZ010000024.1:24277920-24284304 GCA_028564935.1 Neosilurus hyrtlii | reverse complement strand
CACACACACACACACACACACACACACACACACACACACACACACACACACACACACACACACACACACCTGTGCCTTGAATGGCACTCATAGTAATGACTAAAGATGATATCATTTCCCAGAAAGGCAGAGCTTTTCTCTCTTGTTCGCTCTCACACACACACACACACACACACACACACACACACACAGAGCAGGGTTGTTAATACTCTTAATGAGATCCCTCACCTCACCTTTGACCCCTCGTCTGGTGACTCAGCCAAGATTCAAATCCACATCCCATAATATAAATGTTGATTTTTCCTTTAAATAAAATATGACGTACAAAAAAAACCCTCCTGGGGACCTGGAGAAGTTTATTATTTATAATTACGTTTATTAGGAAGACGTTTGGCCCTGCGATGGTCTGGCGAGCTGTTCAGGATGTGTCCCGCCTTTTCCCAATGTCGGCCGAGCTAGGCTCCATCCTCCCCTCAACCCGATCAGGATTATGCGATTTGTAAAATGAGTGAGCGCGAGAGTGAGGATGACGTTCGCGCGCCTTGTGTGTCGTCCCGTCACGGTCAGTGAGAGTCCCGATCCTTCATTTGATTACATTTGGTTAACATGAAGGAACATGTAAACAAGTACAAGCTTGAACATGCTCAGGTCTTCGCTTCGGGTTCACCACACCGTGTCCTCGATATTTTCACACCGCCGCTAACACTGACACCCGAAGACGTCACCGCACGTCAACGTTTTATCCTGAAACACAACTGGACTTTGCTTTGTCGATCGTCTTTATCCGGATGCTAAACTACTAAGCTAATTTCTAGCTAGCACAGCAACAATATATCGATATGATGTCGTACGTAAGCACTGAGGTACCAGTGGAGATGCCAGCTAGCATAGTTATTAGAGTAGCTAACTTAGCTAATTACACAAAATGCAATGGAGCTGAAAAACAAACAAAGGGTGCCAAAACATTTTTGCGCCAGTAAGACGGTACACTTTACCCTCGATTTCCCGTACCCTTATTTCCCGGATTTCCCGTACAAAATCCGGAGCCAGACCTTATATGGTATTGCCGGGAAAATGCTCAGACAAGTTCAGGAATCGACGATGGAAGTTTGAGGACACACAGTATTGTGTATTGAGTGTCAGATAAGTCCGGGACTGCTGCTGAATAACAGCAATTGCCACACCGATTACGGTAAATGTCCAGGGAAGGGTAGGGACCCTGGATATTAGCAACTGCCGGACTTTTGAGGTTCCCGGACAACCTATCCCCCCTAATAATCTGTGAAATCGAGGGTGAAGTGCACTGAAAATGACATCATACAATTTAAAAATGATATTATAAAGTTTATACACACACACACACACACACACACACACACACACACACACACAGTTGTACAAGTTCACACCAGGACAAGCATCTCCCTGTGCATTGTGGGTAGAACGGCATTTTGCAAAATTTTATTATGTCTCCCTGAGACATTCCAGTGGTTTTCACGCCGAGTGAACCACAGGACACACCCCTTTCTCCTTTTTCCTGGGACCAACAAAGTGCAAAGGCCACGCCTCCTACACTTTCAACACGATTCAAAATATTTGATAACACAAAGCATAAAGTCTGCCTTTAAACACCTTTAGTCCTTGACTCGAATGTTCATTTGGTTATATTTGTCTAACATGAAGGGAAATGCAAATAAAGTCATGTCGGGGCTTGAAAATGTCCTCGGTTTTAAATTTTAACTCAGTGCATGACGTCCTCACTAATTAGAATGTCAAGTGTGTGTGCTGGGACAGAAATAACCAGAAAAAGATGCTCAGAAGCTCATTTCTGTCAGCATGGGATTTTCAGTGTAGTGTTTACATAACTACCGTAATTACTGGAGAAGCAGGTCTACCGTAAATACACTAAAAAATGTGCAGACGTGAAAAATAACACACCATACGACAAATACGGATTTCAACCCTCCTTTTAACTTCTGATGTTTGAAAACTGATTGTTACGTAACACTGACACTGGAGACTCCTTCCATAAAAACAGTAAATAAACAAATGTTTATTATGAGAGGTAGAAGATTTCAATACTTTATTTTAACATGCAAATTAATACGATGTACATATACGATGTACACCTATAGAAACTAAGTTAAAAGAATTTTTGTGTGTGTGTGTAATTTGCAGGTATGCTAGCTCTCAATAGTGCTCGAAATTATTTATCACCTACCGACCAATCAGAACCTTGAATGGAGAAACATTGCTGAGGTATAAACCTCTATTATTTGTTAGCAACATTAGCGTTAGCAAAAACCAAGAGATGAAAGCATCTCATGTGCTGCTGAAGTGTGCCTTTAATAAGCATGCAGAAGTTTTGTGTATCAACATAAACACACACACACACACACACACACACACACACACACACACACACACACACACACACACACACGAGAAAGTTCACACCAGGACAAGCTTCTCCCCAGGCATCGTTGGTAAAATGGCATCTTTTGTGTTTGTGTTGCTCCAGAACATTCCGGTGGTTTAATGTCTCGAGTTTCGAACAAGTTGATTTGCCAAACACGTCGACGTGATCCGACACATCAGGCAGCACAATAAAACACACACACACACCACACAGCGCTCGAATGACACGGCAAGAAAACAACATCCCCCAGAAATATCTGCAGGACATCCAGAGCGAAACAGAAAAACGCCAAACGAACAGCAATCAGTACACACATCATCGCTCTGTCAGCACTTCACCGCGTGTACGTCGCACCCGCGAGTGTGAGGAGAGATCTCACAGTACGTCTGCTCACACACGTCTGGGTCGGAAAAGAAACGTCCAAACACGGAGCGGCTGCTGCAGCATGCCTGATGTCATGGTCTATTTTTAGGCGCAGACTCGATTCGGCTTAATATTGCGAAGAGAAGGAGCTGCACGGACTAGTCACAACCGCTAACATGTTCGCTAATACGTCACCGCTGTGAGGTCGATGGTAAACAACACAGCTAAATCTAATTTGTTAGTTTGGAAATATTTCAGGATAGAAAGGTTAAGTGGAGTCAACACAAGAGCATGCTGGGAAAATGATTCTGCTGTTGTTGTTGTTTTTTTTCCGGTTCTTTAATTTAAAACGTTTATTACTTTAACACCCTACGAAGGAAAGTGGGTGCACTTAAAAATTAAACAGACAAATAAAATTCATCAAATAATATAATTAAAATGTTAGAAATGTTTATACACCACTTGAGCGCTGTATTGAACGTCTGGCAGATTTTCAAAGAATTAAATTCTACAGTCAGACATTCCAGCGGGCGTGGCCTAATATTATAATGAGCACACATGTTGGACCACCTTTTCTAAGACTCCGCCTTCAAGCCACTAAAAGCAAACTAAACTGCGTCCAATCAGAAGGTAAACATCTTTATGCTAGGTTGCATAGATACGCAGAGGGTATTTCCGACCCAAGGATGAGCCTGGTGAGCCCATTTAAGCCCCACCCATTTGACAATTAAACAGAAAACAAAAGAGGTAGAAATACTCACTGGCAGGGGACGGTGTGCTGTATCCGCTCACAGGAAGTGCCGGCAGCGACGGAGGAGAGATCCCACCCAACATATGAGGGATGAAGTAGGGGTACGGGGGCATTGGAAAGATGCCCAGAGCGTGTGTGTGACCAGAGTTAGGGAGTGGGAGGGGCTTATCGTTTCCAGACATAGTGTTCCACAATCACGCACACCTACAAATCCATCGCAGCATAAAATAACTATTACGATCACATGTCCTTAGATGTCCTTGCAGGAAATAAGGTCCAAGGCGTCCGGGCGTGAAGGGATTAAGTGAGGATGAACTCTGGCGATCACATGATGCTCCTAGGTCAAAGAGAGAGAGAGAGAGAGAAAGAGACAAGGTCACACCACTCATTTGTCGATTATTTTCCCACACCAGCACCATGTTTTATTCCAACCAGGGTACTTGCCAATCTGCTTAATCCTACTTGGGTCACAGGAGAACCTGGGCAAAGGTGGGGTACACCCAGTATAGCCCACCAGTCTATTGCAGGGTCAAAACACACCTATTTTACATAGGCAGATGTGCACGTCCTTGGACTGTGGGAGGAAACCGGAGTACATGGACGAAACCCACACAAGCATGTGCAAATTCCAAACAAAAAATGCCCTCGCCAAGCCCGGGACTTGAACCCAGGACCTTCCTGCTGTGATGCAGACATGCTAACCACTACGCCATCGTGCCGCCTGACGTTTCATTCCATACTTAATAATCATGATATCGCTTCTAAAGGCATTTGTTAGTTCCAGTAAATGTGGGATGAAGGGCGTGAGGGAACGAGAAGAAAGTCATTAATACCAGGACTCCAGAGGGAAGACATATTCTCTCTCTCTCTCTCTCTCTCTCTCTCTCTCTCTCTCTCTCTCTCACACACACACACACACACTAAAAGACTTTCTGAATTGACTCCATTTGGCCGGTGCCAATAATCATTTACATGATTTGCAGTGCAGATATTACTATCACGGACACTTGAGAATATTTAAAAGGGCACTTCCAGGGGAGGCTCCTTAAGTGCACCCTCGACACCCCTTCACCTGACATCTTGTCCTTCTTCCAGACATCACTCTAACACCTGCCACCTTGTCCCACATCGCTATGATAGAAGAGCTCACATATACATTACAGCAGATTGAAATTCATTTCTTTGCATATCTAAGATTGATAGGACTCTGGGGTCAAAGTGCGGAGTCAGCCATGATACACTGCCCCCGAATCAAAGGGTCTTGAACAAGGACTCAACAGTGGCAGCTTGGCAGTGCTAAGGCTTGAACCCCCAGCCGTTCTGATCGCTGAGCCACCGAAGCGTAACAGCTCTCTAGATATTGGGTTTTGAGAAATCTTGCCATCGCAAACCGGGATCGAACCCATCATGGGGCTTGACAACCACTACACCATTCACTTTTTGCACCGTCAGTGTAACCTGTCACCCCATTCCCTGTCTGCACTGCTTGTATCCTCATCCCTACAACTTATTGTCCATTTACTGTAACCTTTGTCCCCCCGTGTGTTACCCTGTTCCTTACCTCTTCAACAGCTGCCTTGGAACTCTACTCGCCTACTTGTCACCCCATGAAGCCCTGTGCCATCACACTGGGGTCAAAACCCTTGTTACCCTGTACCTTGGCACTTGTTGGCATAACAGTTGTTGTTCTAGTCCCTGTTCCCACTACTTCAGACACTGTCACTGTCCCCTGTCACCCTATCCCTTGTCCTCATTCCACATGTTACCCAGATGCTCAAATACCTATTACCCTGCGCATACCCCCCTCCCACTTGTTTCCCTGCCACCCTGATGCTTGCCACCCTATTCCCTGTCCATTTGTGACTTTTTTAGCTGTTACTCTGCCACTTGTTACAGTTTCACTCGAACTCTTGTCACCCTATGTCCTGTCTCCCTTCCACTTGTTGCCCTGTTGCTCTAATATTTGTCAATCCGTGTCCTGTCCCCCTCCCAGCCATTGCCCTGGTGCTCTGACACTTGCAATTTTGACATTTGTCAACCTAATGCTTGCTGTCCTATTCCCTGTTGCTGTGATATTTTCCGCCCTGTCTATTTGCACTCTTTTACTTTGCCCCTTGTTGGCTTATTGCCCTGCGACTTCTTGCAATAACAAGTGGTGCCTTACTCCCTGCCACCCTACCACAGTGACATGTGTTGCCCTGTCCTCTGCCTCCATCCTTTGTTGCCCTCGTACCTCTCGTCAGATGTCTGTCACATCTCCTGTCCTGGTCACTTCCAGCCAGGTTACCACGAGGTTTCTTGTCCTGACACTTGTCCAGTGTGTCGTGCCACTGTGCAGTCTGCCGATTGGCTTGTGGCCTTGTCACTGTTGCCATAATGATTGCTGTCCTGTGGCCTGTTGACTTCTTTCCACGCTGTCATGACATTTTCAGCATTCTTACGTGTCACCTCATTGCTGTGATGCTTGTTGCCCTGTCAACCTTACACCTGTTTTCTGTAGTCCTGTGACTTACAGGAAATGAAGTCGTTGTGGCTTGTTTGGCTTCAAGTTCAACCCTAAACCGCAGGGATGAACATTTTTTATTTGGAATAAAGGTAAAAGAACATGGTCTATAGTACCTTTCATCATTCTCAAAAATGTGCTTGGCAGACGATAGTTCCAACATGGAGACAGAAGTGTGGTAGCCGAGTGACGGACTCATTTATTTGTAATACAGTATTACTGCTTCAATTTTATGACGATATCGTAAATCATGATAAAATGTTACGCAATTATCATGGTATGAAAATTTAATAACAGCCCACGCCTTGCAAATTGATCGCAAAGTGAAGCTGTGTGTGTGTGTGTGTG
>JAOUQZ010000024.1:24270420-24272920 GCA_028564935.1 Neosilurus hyrtlii | reverse complement strand
CATTATGAGACGGAGGGAAAAAAAGAGGGAATGAGGGAGTGAGAGGAGGGAAGAGGGCACGCCGGAGTGGGTGATGGATAGCGGCGTGAGTTTTAATCAGCGCTAATGCCCCCAGCTCCCCTCAAGCAGACTTATCCGTCACCCGGGAGTCTCCTTCACTTCATTCCTCGCTCCCCTTCTCCTTCTCCTTCACTTACAACATTCAAACCCGAGAGAGGGACAGAGAGAGAGAGAGAGAGAGAAAAGAGAAGAGAAAGCACAAAAGAATAAAAATAACAAAAAAAGAAAGCATGAATAAAAGATAGAACAAAAAAAGAAAAAGTAGAACAGAGAGAAAGAAAAGCAGAAGAGAACGAGAGAGAGAGAGAGAGAAAACAGATGGAAGGAACGAGAAAGAAAGGCAGACTAGCAGAAAGGAAGAAGGAAGAGAAGAAAAAGCAAGAAAGGAAAAAGGTGAGAGAGAGAAAAAGAGAGGCTTATTCAGGAGGGGGTGTAATTTACTCAGGTTGGAGACGTGGCTTACTCAGATAAGGGTGTAATTTATTCAGAGAGGGGGCGTGGCTTACTCAGATAAGGGTGTAATTTATTCAGGTAGGAGGCGTGGCTTACTCAGGTAGGTTCCATGATAGAAGTGCAACATTAAAGAAGTAAACTTAACAAATTTGGCAAAAATAAGAAACATTTTCACTCAAAGTGTTTCTTTAATCGTTGTTTATAAGATTCAGAGCCACAGATTCTACAATAATCTCATTATTTTCTACAAAATGAGCCTCGAGTCTGGAAGGAAAAATGCACCAATAACGATGCGGGCTGAGAGCGATCCATCTCTAAATGAGGATAATAACGGCGCGGGTTCCCGCATTAGCGACGAGGAGCGCCAGAGCTCATCAGTATGGGCGATTTGGGGGTGGCGTGGGGGGTGGAGTGGGGGGATACATTCGGCGGGGTCTCATTCCTCACGTCCCTCTTAATGACACCATTACCAGCAAATCTCAACATGAACACAACCTCATCTCTCTGACCAATCACACCGCTCCAGCGAGGACACGCCCACTGAGCCGATACAGAGCACCACATCCTTACGAAGGATCATACCGTCACGTCATTACTTACAGCGAGGCAGAGAAAAGGGACGCAAGCAAAAGAAGTAAATACACGGAGAAGAAAAGAAAGAGAGAAACAGAAGGACAAAAGCAGAGAGTCAGAAGGAGAAATAAAAGAGAGAAATAAGAAAAGAGGCAAAAAACGAACTCAGCCTTATGACATGCTTGCAATGTTCCAACAGGAAGTTGTGATCATTCGAATTTCCTGAAATTCACTCAGTTCATTCCGTCGTTTCATTACACACTGAAGTAAACTATTAAATAAAACTCTATATATATTTCACTCTGAACTAGCAGAAGAAGTCATGCGCTCTAATAATATACACTTCTGTTAAAGGTGAAGCTACTCACTGCATCAGTTACGCTTAAAACCATTCGTTACAGGAGTGAGTATCCAATCAAAGACGGCAACAGTGCGGTCTACTGATCGGAAGGGGCGGTGCCGCGGTCACTCCGCCTACACGGCTTTTTACAAATGGGAAGTGGTGCCCGCCTGCGGAATCGCAGTTCACAGTTTCACTGCAGTTCACGCCTCAGTTCCCAGTCCACAGCTAGGGGTTCATCTGCTCCGGGATGGGACGCAGGTTACCTTCCCAGTATTTTTTTACTGGTACCCGTTTATACTGCTGGGTGAGTTTGTGCTTAAAGACCTCACCCTGGCACAGTCGTGGTCTAACAGGGATTCGAACCCAGGACCTCTCGGTCATGGGTTCAACACCGTAACCACGACTCCACCGACCCCACAACTAGCTTCACTTATTTGAAAACCTTTAATAGAATCTAGGTTTCTGTTATCGAACCTGCTTCAGCGCTTTCACACCACGGAATACTGCACATCAGCAACACGTCTTAAAAAAGGAAGATATCAAAGAGAAAACATCCGCTAGATTCCGGCGCATTAACATGCCGACCTTCTCCCCACGTTTGTAAAACCAATACACGCGCCTCGCTTCATCCTCACGTGTGATTACTAGCTGTAATTTCAGTGGCGACGCTCCGTGTGAGAGAAACAATCCTGTAACGGAGCGCGAGCAGGCCTGCGAGCGATTCCAGAGTGTCATTAGTTCTGTGAGAAACATTACAACTGAAACAGCCAGCAGCTCTGAAGTGGCTCGGGCACAAACAAGAACATTTATAACACACACACACACACACACACACACACACACACACACACACACACACACACACACACACACACACAGGCAGGGCCGAAATGTTTTTCAGTACGAAACACATGAAAGAGTGTGAGAAGGGTTTTATTACATTATCACTAGAGGGAGAGAAAGAGAGGGGGGGGATGGGGGGAGAGAGAGGGAGAGAGAGGGGGGAGAGAGAGATAGATAGAGAGAGAGGGAGAGAGAGTGAGAGAGAGAGACAGTGTGAGAGAGAGTGAG
>JAOUQZ010000024.1:24214743-24234277 GCA_028564935.1 Neosilurus hyrtlii | reverse complement strand
TGTGTGTGTGTGTGTGTGTGTGTGTGTGTGTGTGTGTGTGTGTGTGTGTGTGTGTGTGTGTGTGTGTGTGTTGTATGGACGAGCAAGCTGTTTGTTGTCCCACCTTTGCCCAGAGTCGGCAGAGATAGGCTCCAGCCTCCACATGACATGCAGTTCAGGAAATAAATGAATGGATGAGGTTAAATACACTATATGGCTGGAAATGTAATAAAACAATTTCAATACTACTACTAATAATAATAATAAATGGAGCTCTAAAAAGAGTGCAAACCCCTGCCAAGCCCACCAATTTCCCATATGATCCAAAGTATCAAAAGAAATTCTTGCTTATCCCACAATGTTAAAGAATCCTTCAAAACTTCCTGGATTGAGTCTTCCTTGTCCACAGCCCCACCTTGAAATTTCAGGAAAATCTGCACATAGATTTAATAACAAACAAACACAGCATCCCAAACAAACACATATCCTCCTAGGTCGAGGTAGTACTGTATTAATAAAATGAGGTCACCCCGAGAGGTCAGGGTTAGGGTTTATTCAAAGATTCATTCATTCATGAAACTGCTTAATCCTTCTACATCACAGGGAGGCTGGAGCCTGGGTCAGCTGACTCTCGGAGAGGCACACCCTGAAAAGCTCACCAGTCCAACACAAGGCAACACACACACAACCAATCATACTCACACTCACACCCAATTTTGCAACAGCCAATTACCCTAATCTTCGGACAGTGGGAGGAAACCAGAGTACCCGGAGGAAACCCAGGTTAGTACGGGAAGAACATGCAAACTCCACTCACAAATGCCTTCGCCAAGCCCAGGACTCGAACCCAGGACCTTCCTGCTGTGAGGCAGACATGCTAACGCCACCGTGCCGTCCTTTATTCAGATATTAATTGATTGAATTCTGTGTAATAAAATCTGTGTATTTAATGAACCTGGCGTGAATCCATCCAGGGTTCAAGTCCAAAAGTTGCGAGGGCACTAGAAACTTCTTTTAAAAAAAAAAAAAGAAGTGAAAAGAAAGAAAACAGAAAAAGAAAGCTATTGTCAGAATGGACAGCAGGGGAATTACACAGCGCAGACTGAAGAGATGAAAAGCCTCAAACGCTGCCATTACACTCGATTCCCCCAAGGACCTAAATTACAGGCGGCAAAGGTTTCTCTGACATTTTAGGCCTGAGGGACACCATTTGTTTTCTCTGCCGTGTGGCTCCAAAACGCGGCGGTTAATATTTGATGCGCCTCGACCGCGGGCAACAAGTGCAGGAGAGAAAGCACAAACGGCTCGTACCTAATTAAAATGCCACGAGGTTGAGATTTTCACTCCGGTCTCACCATAAAAAGAGTGAGAAGACTGGAAAGAACAAAGGTGTCTGTCGCTCCCTTGACACATCCCTGACCGCCACGCACTGACCGCCACGCTTTAATGGACTTTTAGAAGGACACGAGACACTCAAATGTCACGCTAAACACACTGACTTATAATCGATGCTCCAACAATGCTCCAGTTAGACACGTCACTGATTTTAGATCGTTAAGTCATCATTTAATAATAACACTGAAGGAAAAAAAACATTTCCTGGATATCATGGTGAGATTTCTTCAACGGATTTAAAATATATGGTCAGAAAATCGGCCCAGCGTATCCTCAGAATATAAATAAATAAATATACAGACATATTTATTCTATCTGTACCCACTGGATACATGTAATCGTGCATACTGATTGGCTAGTCTACTGTTGAATATCACTTCATATAGCATTAGCAGCTACGATATTACAGAAAAAACAACATTGTTAAGACAACTGCTAAAGCCAGTTAAGTTAATTCTAGAATTGTTCCACTCGAAGCAACAACATTTGGAACTGAGGTTTAGTCAGAGTGTAAGGTACCTCCGTCAGGCACAGATGGATTATTATAACTTGGCATAGTTAAAATGATATGTCTCCCCCTAGTGGACGTCCGATGAATATTTTATTGCTATATTATAAGCAATAGGCATTTTTCAGGATTTTATGATTTTTTTTTTTTTTCATCATGATTCCGTGAATAAATTACCTCCAAAATGTTCCAAATGTTTTTCTTTGTTTGTTTGGTTTTTTTTGTTGTTGTTGCTTTTGTACCATACCATACTCTAAAAAAGAAGTTCACCCTAGTAGGATTAGTTGGTTCTGAAATTGAGTGAGTGAGAATGTTAACAACACTTTCTAACCAGAGCTCATTTTCAAACACATGCTGATGATGAGACTTCCACTCCCCACCCCTAATCCAAATCCTGCCCCCTTCTTACTCATGCTATATGCTACATGAGCTGATATCTTGGCAGTGGGGGAGCCAATCAGAGCACACGATTGTTCATATCTAGTAATTGTGGATGGAATAATTATTTATAGAGCAGATTCTGCATGCTGTAACTGGAGTGGATTAATAAATAAGCAAATATTAAACACCCAGCATGATGTGATTAGTGAAAAGGGAGAAGAGTGTGTTGTGAAACTTTTCTGATGCACTAAAAGCTTTGCTAAAATCACCTAATCACTCGTGTGAACATCAGGAGGTTAATAGATACGGATGGTTTCGAAACAGCCTCTCCTCGCTTCTTCTTCTGCTCTTCTCGTCTCCTCTGTATTTATAAGTTCTGGGACATTTCTGTCTGAAAAAATGTGAAAAACGAAAGACTTGATGTAAGCAGCATCAGAGGTGCCTTCCTTCACTGGAAATCATGCATGAAATCTGATCTCAGGTGGTCACTGGAGACACTCAAAGCACCAGGTGTAAACAGCGACGCGTTTCAGCAGTCCTCTTGTCATCAGATCACTCGCGATGAATGTTAACACCAGGTCGTCACAGATCACAGATTCAGGCCAGTCGTACCCGTGGAAATATGTTCCGCAATTTAAAATGTTTGGCCCTGATAGGATTAACACCTAGGGGCAATTTGGAACAGCCAATGAGCCCAATGTGCAAGTCTTTTGTGCATGACTGTAAGAGGAAACCGAAGTACCTGGAGGAAACCCATGCAGGCACAGGGAGAGCATGCAGACCCCACAGAAACATCCTTATCGAGCCCGTAAGTCGAACCTGGGACCTTCTTGCTGCGAGACAGACATGCTAACCACTACACCACCTTGTGGCCAAAGTAACATGACCTTCATCTGTAGAGTGCCAACAACTGGAGAGGGTATAATGTTCTGATGAACCAGTGATTGTAACCCGACACCACGTTAGAACGCAAATTAGAAGTGAAACATTTCCGGCAGCGTTTTAAGTCATTCTGAGCAATCAGTTTTATTTATTACAAAATGAACGTGGCTGACTTGAGTACGGCCTGAGAAATATGGTGCACGGTGAGCCGTTTGAGACACATGTCAGTGTAATGGGGTGAGAAATAGCAATGACTAAATTGCAAGAAAACGAAAAAGAAGCCTCGATAGAAACATCCCATTAAAGCAGTGGGAGTGTGACTCAGTCCGAGCAGCCAGTTCTCGATAAAAGAAAAAAACACACACTTTTGTGATTCTCCTGGAGTGTTTCTCATTTCGAAAGGGCAGAGGAGATAATTGGAGCGATCAGGCTTGCTGAAGGGTCGTGTAGTTTTGAATTAGATCGCCTCTGCGTTTAGCTTTTACGAGCCTGTATGACAGTCCAGAGCGCTTGAGCTGACAGCATGACATGTGGCTCGGCACATCAAGAAAAGAAGGTGAAGAAGGAAAAACTTGGCATAAGCTCAGCGCACACAATTGGGTTCAACCTCAACGGCTCCACGCTAGCGTATTATTTCTGCACGGGCTACGAGATAATGACTTCTACATTATGTAGTGTCCTGCAGACTGCAAGTCCCAGTAATATAGACGTATTCTACTGGGATTGTGTGTGTGTGTGTGTGTGTGTGTGTGTGTGTGGGAGTTGCAGGGATTGAAAAGCCTGCTTGAAGTGTCCGTTTCTAGCACCTTGTGGCACTTTAATGTTTATCACACTACCTCAACCACTTCAGTAAAACAAACACTCACTCCTGTTAGCACAGACGTCTGATGTCTACAGTCTCTGAGGACATTCTTGCCAACGTCCCTGTGCTCGATCAGTACCCAGTCCATTTCTCTCCCCATAATTTAGTCGTAGCCTATTCCCTCCCATCAAGTATTGCCTCCCCATCACAAACGACCACCAGCAACCCAGGAGGAGCGTAAGTAAACACAAGACCCCTCCGTAGCACGCGTTACTGCAACCCGCATCTTTACTAACTGCTGTGCGCACTCAGGAGCGGTCTAACACACTCAAAGTGAAACTGCTATCCACCCCTTTGTACGAATGAGGTCACAGATGCCCATGATTGGCTCGTGATCGATGTGAGTGGCAGGTTCACCCAGCTTGATTCAAACCTGCAATCTCCAGGTTGAAAGTCACACAGCTTGTCATTTCCCCACTCGGGTTCCACATTCAATTTCAGTGTGACGACATAAACGCAGTGTCCGGTCATGTGACATTTCAGAGCAAATGCACCCCAATGTTCCAACAGAAGCTCAATGAATTTTGGAGATGATCTGTGCAAGGGATCATGGTAAAGAGAAATCTGAAAACCAGACAAGTCTCCATCTTTAACATGAAACATAATGTTCAATCTGGCGCCCACTAGGGGGAGACATTTCATTATAACTATGCCGAGTTATAATAATCCATTTATGTCTGACGGAGGTACCTTACACTCTATGAATGACCCTCTAGTTCCAAGTGAAACAGTGAACATTAAACAGATGGTTCTCTACAGATAGTGTAGGTCCATGAGCAGTATTTCAGGAACATGGACCCAAGCATGGCGTTTCTGATTATTATTCTTGTAAAACTTCTGTGCAGTCGTGAAGCAATAATAAGCTCCTCTTCCATGTTGATGTAGGCGGAGTCATTAAACTTTGTTGTTACCCTATAAAAAATGTTCAGGGGAACTCAGTATTTAGTGACTTCTGTCAATCAACGGTATCTTCAGGATAAAATATTACGCCTCTCATCGCTCATTTCTGCTGTTCTTGGACTTTACATGGTCGCTTGTGACGCATCACTTCCTGTGTAGATGCAGCTCAAACCACCAGAACAAAATAAATAAATAAACAAACCTGCAGATACATATCAAAAATGGTTACACAACGCCAGGCGTGACTTCAGGTCAAACCTCATCATCCTGCAATAGACAAACACCATCGATTAGAAACGTCGCTGCAGGAACGGTTCAGCTTGAGGTAAAACACATTCCGTTCTATTAGGAATTAAATCAATAAAATCTCCAGCTTTCGCTTTTCTGTCTTGAGGCAGATGTATTTTTTAAAAATGTGTTGTTGTTGTTGTTGTTTTTTTTATTAAATGACAAGTGATATCCAATAATATCCATCCATTACATATTAAAAGTGGAGGGAAGAAGGTAAAAAAAATGTTCACTCGCACTGAAGGAATGTGAATTACACATCGAATATCCGGTTATGCTTTTATTTTACAGATTGAATCAGTAACTCCCTTCAGATCACAGGAGTTTTACACCATACAGGAGGTCCACCTCTACAGAATTAAATCCAGAGGGATGTCACAGTGGTGTAGTGGTTAGCACGTCCACCTCACAGCACGATGGTCCTGGGTTTGAGTCCCAGGCTTGGCGAGGGTGTTTCTGTGTGGTGTTTGTATGTTCTCCCCATTCTTGCATGGGTTTCCTCTGGGCAATCCAGTTTCCTCCGACAGTCCGAAGACATGCACATTAGGGTGAGTGGCTCCAGGCTCTCCATGACCTTGGTAGGACTAAGTGGTTTGAGAAATGAATGAAAGTCACCTGCTGTTAGTTTTAGGTTCCAGTGTCATTGGTGCAATTCCATTAAATGAGTCCTCAGATCCTGAACCCTCTCCCCAAAACCCTCTTCCACCTACGGAATAAACAAGGTGATGAAAATCGACGTGTTGGACAATCTGGGGATCTCCATGAGCCTTCTGTAAGCCTGATCTCTTTTACTACGTCATAACTACTGGAAAATCCATAAAAACCAGCTCCAGCCTAACGTTGCCAAGATCGACAATATATTGACACACGGCACCTTCTTACATCAAGTCAATGTTGATAGGTGGAGAGGAAATATATCCACCGACGGAGGTCCCATGGGCTATTTTAGGTCCCGTCCTGCTGTAGACCAAATAACAAGCCTGTTTTTGTTGGAAGAAAGAACTCGGTTATTTCCATCACCTTCTCCCGTGAGCAGAGGGAGTAGCGTGTGTATTACAGCAGAGTGAACGTGTTTAGTTTGGATCTATAGTTACTGTATAACAGCTGTATGATAACTCGAGTTTTGATAGAACTCACGATGTTGAAATCTCAGTCCTGGCTCCTGTTTTATCAAATCTTTTTCACTAAGGAACCAACCTCAGCGCAGGAATCTGCTCCATTTGGTCGATTTTCTCATATGACATTCAGCTGCTCATGAAAGTGAAATGACCATAATGTCAAATGAACCTGTGCTGGTCTAGTGGTGTGAAAAGGGAACCTAAGAACGCTCATGATGGGATTCGTGGCAGCAGTGCTTTCTAAAAAAGACATCGATATCATATTTTATATCTTATCATATCATAATATCTGTAGTCACAAATCATGCAAGAGGATCCGTATGCCGGACGCTCCATATTAACAGCAAACACTGAATGAGGGGAAGTATGATATGGAGAATTACTCAGTCGTCGGGGTTGTTCTGGCCTCGGTGGATAAAAACCTCCAAGACCGAATAATTGTCCATATCACATGTAATCCAACGGTGGAGCTCATGTTAGCTACTCTGACACATGTATGTCAATTGTATGTATATTTTGTCCAGAAAACATTTATAATACTTTTTTTTAAAGATGTACGTAGTCGCAGTTAGTAAATGATTTGAATGCGTCCTTCTCTTCACAAGTCAACAGTCATGTTGCTATGTTGCTAGTTCGCATCAGAGAGCTCTATAAGGTTAGCATGCTATACAGCTAGCGCAGTTTCCGATTTGCTATACACACACACACACACACACACACACACACACACAGAAAAAAAAAGGAACCTATTTTTCATAATTTTACCATTTTTTTCAGTAAACAAGACTTTATCGACTTTTTGTGATGTTCAGGAAGTCAGGCAGCCATTTTGTCCGGGACAGCAGGACAGATGTGGACACAGATTTTATAAATTAGATAGATATGCCCCACGGCAAAAAGGCTCCGATGTGTCTGAAGCACGCGTCATTGAAGGGACGACCAAGTCGTATGTACTTAATATACAGAGTATTCGGGTGCAGCCCACGCCTCCTTTTTGAGGACCGACAGACACAAAGGCCACACCTCCTTCAGGTAGAATAATGCAACTATACGGCAAGTTAGATGCATTAGCGTATTGCATGCTAATATTACTAATAATATTATCGAGCAGCACATGAAACTCATATTTCCATCCTGACGCCCTCCGTCACGCGGCCACCCTTCGTTCCTGCTGAGGTAGCCTGGCTCCATATAGACACCCTGAAGTTCCACTTAGAAGTCGTGTAGATGGCTTTGGAATGAAATTCTTACAGTGCTGTTTCAACCGCTTAGAGCTACAATTTCCATGATAGCTGTGATAGAACTGCAATTTCCACCAACAGCCTCGCACTCGAGTCTCCATCAGTGAACTCTTCTTGAATTTCCTGAATACACTGTTTCATTTTATCAACCATAAAGGACACGGTCCTATCTACAAGCGAGTTATCCACAATATTCGCTCTCTGCCGTCACCCAGATGAGGATGGGCTTTTCGGTAGAGTCTGGTTTCTTTCAAGGTTTCTTCCTCATGCATCACGTGGGGGTCACATGCTTGATTATGCCCCTCCCTGGTTGGGGGCGGTTGTGTATGATATGGGGAGACAATACTTAAAAGGTGAGAATTGGCTACAATTAAATTAGGGGAGGGCGGTGGTGGCCTGGTGGTGGGGTGCTGGATTACTGATCCCAAGGTCGGGGGTTCAAGCCCCACTATCAGCGGGTTGTCACTGCTGTCCCCCCAGTGCAGCTAACTGGGTTATCAAATGCTGGCCATGTCTCTCACTGTCTGTGGGGGGAGGCATGTAAAAGAACCATTGCTGATTTTCGTCAAGAGTAGCTGCATTGCGATGGCCTGGCAAGCTGTCCAGGGGGTGTACTTGCCCAGAGTCGGCTGAGATGGGCGCCAGCCTCCCCACGACCTTAATTAGGATTAAGCGCTTCAGAAAATGAATGAATGAATGAATAATTTAGGGGAGGAAAACAGGGAAAACTCAAATAAAAAAATTATATATATATATATATAGTGAAGAAATGAAAAAATATGTGAACTTACGCCTGAAAGGTTAAATGCTGTAATCAAAGTAAAGGATTTTCACAATAAATATTAACTTTTATTCCTCAAAAAAGAGACTGTAATTTTTGTTATTATTATATATTGTTGTTTGTTTACTTATTCTCATCAATGTGATCTAATATTACATGAAATAAATACTTGAATAGAACTTGGTTTCTGATTTATCTTCATGTTGTTAAGTGAATCATCATCACTGCATCACTGGATTTTTAATTTCTTCACTCGATAAACCGTTCCATACGGTCTGAAGTTCATTCATGCTGTTCAAAAGTCAAAGCAATAAAATTTGCGACACCTTTCAATTTTTATAAAAGATTTTTTGGTTTATTATTCATACTTTTACCTCAATATTCTTGTCGGAATGATTTTTTTTGGTTCTTATTGCCTACAGTAGCATTGTTCAATACATTTTCACCAAAAAATCATAGAGAAGTCATTTTTTACTTCCTTTTATAAGGAGCCCTTTTAGATAAAAGTGCTGGTGTAGAATCTTCACTGCACTTAATAAAAAGTTGATGTTACTCAAGTGTTTCCTGAGTCTCTGAGATTTGTATGAAGCTTTAATGACGGGTTTAAGATACATCACGTTTCATATCATCCGAGTCTTGAATGAGTGACTCAAACCCAGAGCGAGTGAGTGAGCAGGAAATCAATCTAAAAGGAAAGAAAAGTGGAATGAAGAACGAAGAAGCTGAACATGGAACAACAACAAACACGTCAACATACATTTATGGAACCGTCCCAGAATCAGGTGCTCGCTGAACCCTGAAGTGTTCGGAGCTGCTGCTGTTTCTTAATGAATGGCTGACACGATGCGGAGACGGAGAGCCCTGTGACGCAGAACCCACAGATACTAAACACCTGCTCACACACACACACACACACACACACACACACACACACACACACAAACACACACACACACACACGGCCAACCAAACCACTGTGTGCTCCTATACCATATAAAACGGTGGATTGCAATAAGGTTCTGGGTTCGAGTCCCAGGCTCGGCCAGAGCATTTTTGTGTGGCATGTTCTCCCTGTGCTTGCATGGCTTTCCTCTGGGTACTCCGGTTTCCTTCCACAAAGGCATGGACATTAGGCTAATTGGCCTGGCGAGCTGTTCAGGGTGCATCCGACCTTCCATTGACCCTAATTGTACAATTGTGTGTTAAGTGTGTGGGAGAGCGAGAGAGAAAGAGAGAGAGAGAGAGAGAGAGAGAGAGAGAGTGAGTGAGAGTGAGTGAAAGAGTGAGTGAGTGAGAGAGAAACTGAGTGAGTAAGAGAGCAAGAGAGAGAGAGAGTGAGTGAGCGAGTGAGTGAGAGTAAGTGAAAGAGTGAGTGAGTGAGAGAGAAACTGAGTGTGTGAGAGAGAGAGAGAGAGAGAGAGACAGTGAGCAAGCGAGTGAGTAAGTAAGTGAGAGAGTGAGAAAGAATGAGTGAGTGAGAGAGTGAGAGAGAGAGAGAGAGAGTGAGTGAGTGAGCGAGTGAGTGAGAGTGAGTGAGTGAGTGAGTGAGAAACTGAGTGTGTGAGAGAGAGAGAGAGAGAGAGACAGTGAGCAAGCGAGTAAGTAAGTGAGAGAGTGAGAGAGAATAAGTAAGTGAGAGAGTGAGAGAGAATAAGTGAGTGAGAGAGTGAGAGAGAGAGTGAGTGACTGAGTGAGAGAGAGAGGATGAGTGAGTGATAGAGTGAGTGAAAGAGATAGAAAGAGTGAGTGAGTGAGTAAGTGAGAGAGTGAGTGAGTGAGAAAGAGTGAGCGAGTGAGTGAGAGAGAAAGTGAGTAAGTGAGAAAGAGTGAGTGAGTGAGTGAGTGAGAGAGTTAGTAAGTGAGAGAGAGAGAGTGAGTGAGAGAGAGTGAGTGAGAGAGTGAGAGAGTGAGTGAGAGAGTGAGAGAGTGAGTGAGAGAGAGAGTGAGTGAGTGAGAGAGTGAGTGAGTGAGTGAGTGAGAGAGTTAGTAAGTGAGAGAGAGAGAGTGAGTGAGAGAGAGTGAGTGAGAGAGTGAGAGAGTGAGTGAGTGAGTGAGAGAGTGAGTGAGAGCATATAAGTGATATTACTGTACTGATGATCAGCACAGCTGGAATTGGGTCGTAGCGCACAAGGCTCACTGTCTTATATGATTTTTCTTATTTTTTCACATCACTACTGATTGTTGGAATCTGATTGGCCGAAAATGTGTTAATTAATGTTTTATAACAGCACATCTGATAATCATGCAGCTGCAAATCACAGGTTTAAGTAAATGTGTTTGTTCTAATATACAGTTCTGTCTATATTAACAGAGATGATGGACAGTGCAGCTGATCTCAAGGGATGGATAAATAAAGTGCTTTAAGGGGACATTTATTATTTATTTTTACAAATAATAATAATAATAGACAGACCCACCTCATGGCTGGATCCCACGAGAGACTAAACAAGACCCTGACGAACATCAACACTTACTGAAGCTGGATGAGGGATGGATTGACAGAGCGATGGAGAGTAAGATGGATGGATGGAAACCATTAAGCCATCCATTTTCAATAAGGGTTTCATCTGGGTTGGGATGGATGGATGGATGAAAGAAAAGTCAGCTGGATAGTCAGACGAAGAGGAGTATGGATGGACAGATGAATGGATGGATTGACAGACAGGGGGATGAAGGAGAATAGAGGGACAGAAGGTAATGAGGTTGATGGACAGAGGGATTAAAGGGATGGATGAATGGAGAAACACATGAATGGATGAACGGGCAGAAGGAGGGACTCAGTAGGTTGATGGGGAAAGATGGGGATGACTGTATATTGGGTTGAACAGAGGATTGGATGGATGGATGGCTGGGAGCTCAACCATGCAAAGACGGAAGGGGAAAGTCAGTGAGGATGTGCTTTAAAAAAAGGACTGGAACAAATCCCAGGTGTAAGATCTATTTTTCTTTCTTTCTTTTTTTTCCTCCGCTGGTGATTGATGGATAAGAGTTTATCCACCTGTGTATCTCAGCACAGGCAGCAAGCTTCACCTCACCATCCACCTGCCACAACGATTTACAACTCTGTCTCGGGATTATATCTGAGTGTTAGTGTGTGCGCGCGTGTGTGTGTGTGTGTGTGCGTGTATGTGTGTGTGTGTGGGTGCGTGTATGTGTGTGTGTGTGTGTGTGTGTGTGTGTGTGTGCGTGCGTGTATGTGTGTGTATGTGTGTGTGTGTGCGTTAGTGTGTACGAGACACAAGGGGATGAAAATCCTTCTCTACCGAACAGCGTCATCAGTCCTATCCCTGTATTATATTATCTCTATACGTATAAAACTCGACGTCTACCCTCTTCCAATCCCAAGTTTATATTCATACACTCGTTCAAATCTGTAACTGTTTCTATAGCAACGGCTGGTTCACAGGGGTTTGAACAGCAGGCATTCTGTATAATTAGGTTAAAAAAACACGTGTGTGATTGTTGCTACCAGGAACCAGTAGAGTTGTTTATTAACCAGAGGAGTTGTTTATTTAACAGTTAAGGGAAGGAGTCTCCAGTTACAAAACGTAGCTTGGGCTCCCGAATGCGGAAATGTCAAGGTGCAAGGCGCGTCTATCAACCTGGTTCGGATCCATCTTGCCGATGCCCCTCCCTGGTTGGTGGTGGTCGCGTGTGATGGCTACGCAATACTTGACAGGAATTAGACACACTTGAATTACTCACTCATTGGTCGAACTCTCGTATCTCAGCTGACGCTTGAGAAAGGCGGGGTACGCCCTGAACAACTCGCCAGACCATCACAGAGCAACACACACAACCAGTCACATTCCGGTTTCTTCCGACAGAACAAAAACATGCACATGGCCCCTAGGAGTGAGTGTGAATGGTTGTGTGTGTGTATGTGTGTGTATGTGTGTGTGTGTGTGTGGGCCCTGCAATGGACTGACCAACTATTCAGGGTGCACCCCGCCTTCACCGAGAGTTGGCTGTGATAGGCTCCAGCCTCCCTGTGACACTAATAGGATTAAGTGAATTAATTAATGAATGAATGAAAAACTTAATGATAGCAGTGCCGCCGTTTCATCACAACATCCCAACGTTGATTATTTTCCAGTGACATCACTTCCTGATGAACTGCTCCATCCTTACGCCTCTGATTTCTGATTTATTTTAGTCTGGGCTCAGAAATCTCAACTCGAGAGCACAACATTAAGTGAAATGAGTAAGCACTTGAGATGAGGAGGATATTTTCTGGCTCTTTTTGTTCCATTTGAGAAGCTCGGCGTGTGAATGACTCGTCTTTAGTCAGTGTGAGCTGAAGACCTTTTCATACCAGGCAGTGTGACTATTTCACACCTCAAGAGGGCAGAGTACGCAGAGCGCATCACGACTCCTCGTCTCCAGCACATCCTGGGTGCATCATGCATCTTCATCTCATTAGCAACGTCTCCCCTTTTTTCTGATGATCGCGCCGATAAAAATCTGATCCGCTTTCATCACGGTATTAAACGTGTTAAGCTTTAGTGTCTATAACTCAATCCTATCTGCATCATGTAATCCAATCATCACCAAACAGCTTCTCCGATCCATTACCAGCGAGTCGGGTGATGTATCTGCATCGTCTTGACATAATACCGATGCAAGATAACGCACTTCCATGATAATGATCCTGGGTAATTGTCTGAACCTGGTGAGTAACCCGCCGACGTCGAGAACATAATCGGGGGCTTCTCGGTGAGGGGGCTCCATAACTCCTGAGGAGCCCCTGAGGAGAGACGGAGCGAGAGAGGAGAGAATGCGTCAGCTTTCCCGAGGCTAAATCCAGCCTCCTGACATGATGAGACAGTCAAAACCCGTCATCGTCTCGCATCGTCATCCATCACAGTCGGCCTGATCTGATGCCGTGTGACTGCTATGATGAGAAGAAGTTGTTTTTGTAGCTGCGCAGCAGGAAGTCAAAGCGAGCGCACTTAGAATCCTAAGAATGTTCCTGTAACGCTATGAGGTTCTCTGTCCTGGAACGACCTTGTACTGAATCACACTTTACTGGATAAACCCATGTAGGCCCGAGTCCCGCGCTCGGAGAGGGCATTTCTGTGTTGAGTTTGCATGGGCAGTGGTGGCTCAATGATTAAGGCTTTGGGGCTGAAGGTTGGGGGTTCAAGCCCCAGTACCACCATGCTGCCACTGTTGGGCCCTTGTGCAAGGCCCTTAACTCTCAGTTGCTCAAGTGTATAATAAATAATAAATGTAAGTCACTCTAGATAAAGGTGCCTGCCAAATGCCATGTAAAATGCCCGTGCTTGTGTGGTTTTCATCTGGGTACTCCGGTTTCCCCCATGGAATTTGCATTTTCTCTCTGTGCTTGCATGGGTTTTCTCCGTGCACTCGTGTTTCCTCCCACAGTCCAAACACATGCACAGTAGGCTAACTGGCTGTTCCAAACCACCCCTAGGTGTGAGACTGAGTGTGAATGGTTGTGCATGTGCTGGAGATTATCTAGCGAGCTGTTCAGGGTGTAACCCACCTTCACCCAGAGTCGGCTGAGATGGGCTCCAGCCTCCCCGTGACCCTAATTAGGATTAAATGGCTTTGAAAACTAATGAATTAATGAAATTTAAAATACAGCTGTTCGTCTTTAATACCAATAAAAACACTGACTGTAGCTACGTACATGGATTAACTGAACAGAACCTGTCTGTGTACTTTAATGTGATCTTTTATTAAAGAAATTATATGAAATACTCATTAATTCACCGAACCTCTGTCACGAGGAGGCTGGAGCCTACCTCAGCCAACTTTGGGCAAAGGCGGGGTACACCCTGAACAGCTCACCAGTCCATCGCAAGGCAAAATCACACTCACACCTAGGGGCAGCCAATTAGCTTAATGTGCATGTTTTTGGACTAATGGAGAAACTGGAGTACCCAGAGGAAACCCATGCAAGCACAGGAAGAACATGTAGAACAACCTTACCCAGAAATGCCCTCGCAGAGCCCGGGATTCA
The DNA here is from genome assembly GCA_028564935.1 of Neosilurus hyrtlii. Lineage (NCBI taxonomy): Eukaryota > Metazoa > Chordata > Actinopteri > Siluriformes > Plotosidae > Neosilurus > Neosilurus hyrtlii. The sequence continues at coordinate 24,219,953 of JAOUQZ010000024.1, read as the reverse complement.
AACCCAGGACCTTCTTGCTGTGAGTCGGACGTGCTGATCACTACCCTTGAATCGATGAATCGCTGTTGTTCACGGTGTTCTCTTAGTGTTTTTTGGTTGTTGATCTTTGGTCTTAACCCAATCACATCACGGCTCATAACTGACCGAGCGTTTACCATGAACCCATTATTCATCGACGTGAAGGATCCAAAACAAAGCCCTGATTTGGTATTACTCACTCTGTGAAGAAGTCAGAGTTATATTATTAGTCATGAGTAAAGTGTTGTTGTTGGTGAAGTGGAGATGATTGGCTCCTGTGTACGTGTTGGTGGGAGGGTACGTGTTAGGGAACAAAGTTGAAGTGTGCGCTGATGATTTGCCCGCCGAAGACGCCTCGATCACAGCTTTATTCGTTATGACATTCCCACATAGCGGATGGAGTGATCTCAGGAGCTGACAGAGCCGGAGCGAGACTCGCTTTCAGCCAGGAAGATACACAAGTTCCCCAAAACTGAAGGTACGAACAAGTCCGAGTGAGCGGCTCATATTTCTAAACACATTCTACATGTCAGAGAGCAGTCACAGAAAACACATGAAAAGATTCTGGATTTCTGGGCTCGGGATTTTGTGGCGGGTCAGAAGTCAAGGTTTGATGATTGCACTGGAGTTGAAATCTGCATAACTCCTCCCCCTATTCTATAACCAATAGTGGCCGGGGTCAAAAAATGTGAGAAAGCACAATTAAAATCCAAACATGAACATACATTCATTCATTCATTTCCTGAATCACTTAATTCTTCAGCAAATAAAAGGTTACTGTGAGGCTCTAGCCAATCTCAGGCAACTCTGGGTGAAGGAGGGGTACACCCTGAACAGCTCCCCAATCCATTGCAGTGCCGATATACACAAAGCCATTCACATTTACTCCTAAGGACCAGTTAGGATAACATGCATGTCTTTAGACTGTGGGGGAGGAAACTGGAGTAGCCAGAGGAAACCCCTCACAAGCACAGGGAGAACAGAAACGTCCTTGCCGAGCCTGGGATTCGAACCCAAGACCTTCTTGCTGTAAGGCGGACATGCTAACCACTACACCACCTTTCACATTACACACCAATTTCCCCACATTTCAAAGATCAAATAAATAAAAAGATTAAAGACAATGAAATTATCATTATCACACAGGAAACTTAGTGGTGCAGGAGAGGCGGTGCTGGTGGAGGTCCAACCTCAACCTGAAGCCCTTGATGTTGAGGAAGTGGAGGTGTGGTTTCAGTAAGCTACGGCACACACAGCTGGAAGATCATTGGAAGTGTTGAGGGAAATGGTTCTGGATCGGGTGATCTCGTCGTGTGGCGATGTCGGTTGGCAACCCGTTCCCCTGACCCCGCCCCTTGTGATTTTGTTCTGTCTGTGGTGCTTCCTTAAATCATGAGTATACACTCATCCACCCCAAACTCTTGAAGCCCTTAAGGTTGCTGTTCAGCAGGAGATCGCCACCGTTTTACCCGACACGACCCGTCGAGCCACGGCAGCCTCCTGAAATCATCTCTGAGAGTGTTTAGACAACGACGGCCACCATGTGGAGGATCAAGTGTGACAATAATAATTTAATCATCTTTAATGATTTTTATTTATTTATCTTTGAAATGTGGGAGGTTTTATTGGGTCTCTCTTATATAGAGATATATATATATACTGCTTTTATTCATGATTTATAAGCATTCAGGTGCTTAGTAATGTCACAATAAGGTTACAGATCCATCTAATGCATTAATAGTCATACATTAGACATAAATTTAGCTTTTTTACGGTGGTTATAAGACTCCACAAAAAAAGCATCGTTTTTTATTTCAATCTTCAGACACTCATACATTTTATCACTACTGTTTATGAAGCTGTATATTATTATACCTTACAAAAGCTGTGTAATAATGAGATCTGAATAATTAAATAGCTCAATAAATAATTTGCTCATCACCTCATAGCATGTAACATCCATCGCTTTAGATGAGGTATTTGAATATTTCTGCTTGACTGAACATAAACAGATGATATACTCCGTAATAGCCTTGACATGAATTAACAAATATGAGCATCTCGCAGTTTCAGAGAGAGAAGAGAGAGAGAGAGAGAGAGAAGAGAGAGAGAGAGAGAGAGAGAGAGAGAGAGAGAGAAATGAGTGTGTGGGTTGGGTGTGGGCTCGTTTTCATGCGTTTGTATTTTTGCCAGCCAGTGCATCACCACAGTTGTGAGTGATTGTTCACAGATTTCCAAAGTTCTAAGTGTCTTACTCAAAACCTGGAATTGATACAACACTGTCTGGATCCAGGAAACCGCTACTGGATCGTCACTCCTCATCTGGATACGGTTTTATATCATAAATGACAAAATAAATAGATCCTGAGTTTACCTTCTTCCTATTAAAGTTCCCCATGCACTAGTGAATATCTGATGTGTTGTATCTTCCATTATCACGTCATTTTGGATGAATATAAAGATTCCCTTGTCAAACCACCCCAGCTCACAGGCTTAGTATCTCTTACTCACCTGTTTACATCTTGTTTTTGTTCTGCGTTCTACGCTTTTTCTGTATTCAATAACAATCAGTAACACGCCCACGTGACCAGAGAAATGCTGCTGTGTATGCACGATAACTTGGCAGTGCAACACTGATTCATAGAAAGTAGAAAAGTCTGAGATCAAGTGTTCTGTGTTCTCGCTCACCTCAAGATGACTGTGTTTACTAATATCATGGCACCCGGTGCAGGGATCATTGACGCTCGTGTGTAGGAGTAAACAAATGATTTCAGAAAGATATCATGGCTGATTCTGTTAAATTTCCAAATGATAACACTGTATTTCATCTTTATTTAATATACCTGGGAGGTGAATGGGCCCCTTTAATATCCCAGATAAGTGAATGGGGCCCTTTTATATGACTTGGAAGTAAATTATTCCCTTTAATTTACCTGGTAAGTGAATGGACCCCTTTAAAGTAATATGTCAAAGATTATATGTAATATACAATATCCTCTTAATAACAAATCTATTCAAACTAAATCTGTTTGATGTCCGAGCTTGTCATTTATCCACGTTTAACTAAAGAGGCTAAAAAGTAATATAACCGTGTTTAGTGTTGCACGAAACATTACGAAATGAATCCAATGATAAGAGAGCACACTGTTATTGGAAAGTTCTCACACTTCTCTTTGGATCCCATCATCCACCCCCACCCCCACCCCCAACCCCATCATTGATTATTCTTCCTTTATTACACGTCTCACTTAAGTACTCGATTCTGATTGGTTAGCCTACTGATGACATTCACTATCCACGACGTACTATTGCTATGACCCTCGTCGTTAACAGAAGCAATAAAATCGTTTTTAAAGCAATTTTCTTTGTGTTAAATTATTGATTTCTTTAGTAAGTAGCCGCGTTAAACTCAGGATAACATACAGCGGGCCTCTCAGGGTTTATTTTGCTATAATTACTGGAATCCTGTTTGTTATCCCTTCCATGTACATAATAACACACCCCACCCCATCATGATGTTTATTACTAATGGTGTTAATAAGAACATTTTACATACTCTGATGTAGTATGTAATGTGATCCAATGCTAAAACACAGGGTTTAACATACCGCTTAGAAATTAAATGTTTGCAAAATGAAGTTGTAAGAAATAAGTAGTTTGTCTCCAACGCCATCTTGTGTTCGTTTCCGGAATTACAGGGTACTAATGCCTCCAAATTAACTCATTCCTCAACTCAAGGGCATTGCGTCATCTTTTGCCATTTATCATAAATAGTTCTTAGCTAATATTAGCTGGGATAACATAACTACACTGCAGAACTGCTGAATTAACACATATAGATACTGGACTTTCTTAGCAGCAGACCTCAGAACGTCAGGATAGGAGACCACATCTCCTCCACTCTCATCCTGAACACCGGAACACTACATGGGTGTGTCCACAGCCCCCTCCTCTTCTCCTTCTTCACACACGACTGTTCCCCCATTCACACCAGCAACACCATTGTCAAATTCGCCGACGACAACATTGTCATAGGTCTGATAACAGATAACGACGAGTCAGCCTACAGGAAGGAGTTCCGGCATCTGCGGCGATGGTGCGACAACAATAACCTGGACCTTAACATATCCAAGACAAAGAAGATGATAATGGACTTTAGGAGATCTAAACAAACTGAGCACTCTGCCCTCTGTATTGGTGAAGAGGAGGTAGAGAGGGTGAAGTGCTTCAAGTTTCTTGGAGTCCACATCTATGCTGAGTTCACCTGGACCACAAACAACTCTCACCAGGAGGGGAAGGCACAACAAAGGATGTACTTCCTCAGAAATCTCCGACAAGCCCGCCTACCCCGACCCCTACTGACAAACTTTTATCGCTCCGCCATCGAGAGCCTCCAGACCTACTGCTGTACAGTGTGGTTCAACAGCTGTACTGCAGAGGACAGGAAAGCCCTGCAGCGGGTTGTGAGGAGGGCAGAGTGGGTATTTGGAACTACACTATACCCCCCTTCCTTTTTTTAGTGTCCTGAAAAAAGGTACAGGACACTAAAAACAAAAACTAACAAACTGAGGAACAGCTTTTACCCACAAGCTGCTAAACGTGTAACCCCATTACCACCACCGTCACACTCACTGACTGAATAACCATCATTCAGACCTTATTCAGACCATCTTCCTGAACATTGCAATAATACTCCTTAAGTGCAATACTCATGTTTAAGAGCAATATTTGTGTTTAGAGCAGGTCTCGAATATCATATAACATTTTAGCATCATGCACATTATGAATAAAAAGCTCTACCTCTCACGCTGTGTATACCATGCACCTTTGACACATCATGCACCCCATCATGCACCCTTCTGCGTATGTCTATAAATGTGTAAATATGTGGATAAGTGTATAGGTCTGTAAAAGTGAAAATATGTGGATAGATATATAAAATAAAGCTTAAAACGAAAGTCGGGATTTGTAATTCTACATGCCCCTATCTCCAAACATAAGGGTTGCAATCTAAAGTTCAGTTCAGTAAATGTTCAGTAAATAATGGCTTTTTTGATAAGATCATTAATAACTGTTAATTAAATACCTTAAAGAGTTCTGATGTACCAAAATCAGTATCACTCTAAGTACTGCATATCCTTAGTGGACAATGTTACTGTAAAACACTTTAGAATGATTAGTGTATATATATA
>JAOUQZ010000024.1:24186958-24208523 GCA_028564935.1 Neosilurus hyrtlii | reverse complement strand
AAGTCTGACAGAAATAAAAGGAGTGGAGTGTGTGTGTGTGGGGGGGGGGGGTGAGTGCACTCTCTCTTTCTCTCTTTCTCTCTCTCTCTCTCTCTTCTCAGTGGGTTTTCATTAGTGAAGGTCAGACAGTGAGAGTTCAACTCGTGTTTAAGAGGAAAAAGTGATTTTGTGGAACTAAGTGAGTGCAGTTATTAACCTCTTGCTCTCTCTCACTTCCTCTCTCTCTCTCTCTTTCATGCCATCTCTTTCTTGCTCACTCTGTCTATCTCTCTCTCCATCATTCTTTCTGCTTCGCTCTCTCTGCTCTCTCTCAGGTATGGAAAGAGGTCGACTCAGGAGGAAAGTCTGGCAGACCTGTTGTTCGGAGACAGCTATGAACACAACCAGCGATCAAGGTGAGACCCACACACACACACACACACACACACACACACACACAAATGTTAACTTTATAACAACATTCTATCATTGGTAAGATTCCTACAACTGTACATGCGCAAGATTAGAGTGATGAGATAATAAAAACCTCCAGTTGTTAAATTCAGGGTTAGATTTTCACTGATGATCTGCAAAAATAAATAAAATTGCAACAACAACAACAACAACAACAATAATTCGCAGAATCTCACAGAGTCAACAAATACACATCCATTCACATTCACACTCACACCTAGGGGCAATTTGGCACCGCCAGTTAGCCCAATGTGAATGTCTTTGGACTGTGGGACAAAACCAGGGTACCCAGAGGAAACCCGTGCAAGCATGGGGAGAACATGCAAACTCCACACAGAAACACGTACAGTGAAACCTCTTCACAGTGATTTAAGATCCTTCTGTGTGTCTTCCTCCTGATTAAGGCCCCATCATGGTTTATTTCGTGACACTGACCTCATGAAATTCGTGATCATTTCTCTACATCATCCCCTCCGTTTTAAACGAGTCACTTCCTGAGGACAGAATGGGCGTGTCGGAACACAGTGCTCATTAAATTGTCCAGGGGAGGTTTGAGAATGACTCTGTGTTTTAATTCCTCTCTTCATGAATTTTTCACACCTGAGAACAGATCAGAGGGGCAGATGGGTTGGCACCCCCCCCCCCCCCCCCCCCCCCCCCCCCCCCCACACACACACACACACACACAACCCCCTCTTTTTCTCTCACTCTGTCAGGAAGAAGGTGGGTTCAAATCATGGCGCACGCTAAACAGCCGAGAGGCCATGACATTTTAACACGCCATTAAGTTTCCCTTCAAAGGGGCAGGAAATGTAGTAGAGCTCACTGAACGAGAGAGAGGGAGAGAGAGAGAGAGAGAGAGAGAGAGAGAGAGAGAGAGAGAGAGTACCAAAGAAGAACTGAGCAGTTTATCCATCACTGCTGAAAAGGTTTGAAGGAAAAATATCTATTAGTAAATATAATAATAATTATATAAATATATATAATAAAAATTAATTTTATAAATTATAAAATAAATATATTTTAAATTTTGACACCAAAAAGTAAATAAATGCTTTTATTAATTAGTATAAATTAACATAATACATATGCAGGGAAGCGGTGGCTTAAAGCTCTGACTTACTGCTCTAAAGGTCACAGGTTCAAGCCCCAATACCACCAAGCTGCCACTATTGGGCCCTTTAGCACGGCCCTTCATCCTGAACTGTTCACTTGTATAAACAAAAAGATAAATGTAAGTCATTTTGGAAAAGGCAACTTCAAAGTTTTCTTCAAAGTTTGAGTGTGATAACTACAATCTAAAACATTAAATACGTATTAATATTATTACATATATATACACACATCACTCACTCATTGCAGGGCAACACACACACACACACACCCACACACACACACACACCCATTCATACTCACACAGGCAAATTGGTACAGCCAATTAGCCTAATGTGCATGTCTTTGGACTGTGGGAGAAAAGCGGAGTACACTCCACATAGGAACATTCGAGCCCTGGACTCAAAGCCAGGACACCACCGTGCCACCATGTAAATAATCAGTGATATAAAATACTTTATATTAATATTATGCTAAATGTTTGTTTAAAATTATATATAAATAATTATATACATGAATGTTGATTAGCCTCTGTGTTCATGTAAAGCAGAATGAAGGAAATACTGCAGTAATATTACTCTGCTGTGTGATTGTGGTGGTGATAATAAATATTCGGTCTCCTGTTTTTTCAGACATGACGAGTCGTACATGTGGTGATGCCCGGTGATGTCCCCTGTTGGGCTCTTGTGCCTCCCACTTTAAACCCCGTCCCCTGCCACTGTCTGGCCATCACTCTTCGTCCTTCACATTTCTGTCCATCAGCACATTGAACTGTACATAATTTATTACTAGACAGAGAAAGTGTCGTCTCTGGAAGTGTCACTGTGTCTTACGGAGGATTTAATGTTCCTGTTTGTACATATTAATGACTGTGATTAAAGTTTACATGATGATACATGATGTCCAGCAGAGTCAAAATGTTTTCCACCAATTAAAGTGCATCTTCACCACCAGCACTGAGCCTGACTCCGCCCACCGCATCATTGTGAGAAATATTAAAAAGTGGGGCCAGATGCTGAGGAGGAAGGTGGAGTGGGGAGGAGTCTTGATTAGCATATAATTAGGCTTGGTGTCTGTTCCTCTCGAAGGTGGGGATGGGAGAGGTGATTAGACCTGACCTGATTAATCACTCACTGATTTACCACGCTGCTCTACCCTACTATGGTCACAGGGAGGCTGGATCCTATCTCAGGTGACTCTGGGCAATGGTGGGGTACACACCAAACAGTTTTCCAGTCCATCACAGGGCCAAAACTCACACAAACATTCACAGTTTATTTTTAAAAATAAAATTTGAATTCTAAGGGAATAAAAAATGCTCAAAACGCCCCCTACTGGTTAAAATTATTCTGAATGTTGTAAATCTGATGCTGCTGACATAAAGATGAGCAATTTCTCCATATCATACACATACTCACTCACATTCACACCTAGGGGCAACTGGGAAGAGCCAATTAACCTAAAGTGCATGTCTTTGGACTGTGGAAGGAAACCAGAGTACTTGCACAAAACCCATGCACACCGTGAACAATTATTATGATTATTATGATTATTATTTCTATTTTTATGTAGATAGTCTCTAATCAGATCAGGACAGCATGGTGATGTAGTGGTTATGATTATAAACAGTCCAAAGACCTGCACATTAGTCTAACTGGTGCTCCAAACCCAATAAATAATTGGGTGTTGCCCCAGGTGTGAGTGTGAATGGTTGTACCTCACCTTTGCACAGAGTTCCCGTGACCCTAATAAATAAATGAATGAATGAATAGTTATAAATGGTTTTAAAAGAAAATGAATGAATGAATTAATGTATTTATTATTATTTTCATCATTATTAATATTCAGTCATTCATTGTCTAAGCCATTTAATCCTTATTAGGGTTCGCGGGGAGGCTGGAGCTCATCTCAGCCTGCAATGGCCAACACACTCACTCTCACACCTAGGGGCGATTTGGAACAGCCAATTAGCCTAATATACATGGTTTTTGGACTGATGGAGGAAACCAGAGTACCCAAGCAAGCACAGTGAGAACACGCAAACCACACAGAAACACCCGAGGTCAGGGATTGAACCCAGGCCTTCTTGCTGTGAGGCAGATGTGCAAACCACAGCGCCACCATGCTGCCCTATGATTATTATTATTATTATTATTATTATTATTATTATTATAGTTTATCTAATGGTCGGATATTATATTAATAACTATTTGGTAGGGAATATTTATAGACATGTCTATCTATCTCTCACTCATATACACAGATATATAATGTTATAGTGTTGCATGTTAATCATATAGTATAATATAAAATATAATGAAAGTTTATGAAATTCTGGTGTAAATGTAGATGAGTGAAGTCCTGAATATTCCTGGGCTGAAATGAGAGTGGGGGGTGGGGGGGGGGGTCACTGAAAGCGGTCTGAGGGGTGCTGGAGCAGCTGGTGGATCCCACCGTATATCCGCGCGCTGTTCCCCTTTAAAACCCACCGCATCCACTGAACGGACGCGAGAGCATCACGGAGCAAGACAACATTCACACACACACGCTCTCTCTCTCTCTCTCTCTCTCTCTCTCTCACACACACACACAGACGCGCGCGGATCCAAGAACAGGATAAGGACAGGTAGAGTGTATTCGGTTTTATCCTCCTTGTATTTAATAAACGGTTTTATGTGGATCATGTGGAGACGGACGGGGCAGCAGTTGCCATGGCAGCGTGTTTCCCCCGGTGGAGTGCTGTTGTTCCTCCCGGGTCCATGTTTATCTGGCTTGTGTGTGTGTGTGTGTGTGTGTGTGTGTGTGTGTGTGTGTGTGTGTGTGTGAGCTGTCCTCTCGAGCGTCTACGTGCTTTTGTTCTTTCTTACACAAACAGAAGAGAGGAATAAAAAGAGAGAAGGAAATTACAAGAGAAAATAGAGAGATGCTAAGAAATAAAGAGGGAGATGGATGGAGAGAGAGAGAGAGAGAGGGAGAGAGAGAGAGGGAGGGATGGAGTGCGCATGCTGGAGAGAGAAACAAAAACATTTGACACGAAAAAAAGGAATCAACATCTACAGCACATCTCCATCCCATAATTCCTGATTATTAGCATTTCATTAATTATTCATGATCATGTTGTGTTTTCTCAGTGGCTTGTCCGGATCTCCTCTGTTTTTATAAATTTATTTTAATTAATTTACTGATTTATTTTAAACCTCTAACCGGATTCTCTTATATTTTCTATGAAACAATGTCCGACCCAAATCTTTTACCGGCTTTAATTTTATCTCCATGTAGCTACTTGTACTAAAGCTTTTGTTAGTCGCCTCATTAGCATATTATGTAAGAAAGAAAACAGTGTCGTGCTGGAGTGGAAAACAGTCAGTCGATGACAGGGTGACTGAACTCCTGTAACAGTCCACATGAATCCTGTTGTGATTATTAAAGAAAGACCCGTGAATAGTTTTTATCCAGTTAAAGGTGCTGTCACTGTCACTGTCATGAAAGTTTAGTTCCATTAATTCATAGCAAATAGAAACAGTTCATTTTCTCTCCAGATGCTAAAAAAATTGTAAAATTAATAAATAAATAACTTTTTCAGTGTAAAAGCTTCAGTCAAAGAAAAAAAAAAGTTAGAGCTGTACATCAGACTATACAAAGCACTGACACTGGAGACTCCTTCCATAAACGTTCAAAAGAAAACATCACCCTATCTACGATTTCCTGTTTCTGTGGAGTCTCTGTGAATGGACTGTTACTATAGAAATGATATAAGAACACATGCATCAATATTAATTTCATTTAATATTGCGGTGTACAATATTTTACTGTTATTATTATTATACAAAGTTTCAAATCACAATATGTGCTTTTATTATCATCATCATCATCATCATCATCTCTTAATGAAGGACAAATCTAGATCTTTAACTTTAACTTGGCTTGGTACATTGGCAGACTCCCTCATTCAGACTTACATTTGTCGATTGAGGGCTAAGGCCCAACAGTGGTAGCTTGGTGCTACTGGGGCTTGAACCCCTGTCTGAACCCCTGACCTTTGGATCAGTAACCCAGAGCCCTAACCCATCCTACAGATGCCCTTATCCAGAGTAAGTAATATTTTTATCTAGTTTGTACAACAAGGGTTAAGGGTCTTGCTCAAGGCATATTGGTGGGACTAGGTCTCGAACCGCCAACCTTTGCATCAATAACCCAGAGCCCTAACCACTGCTCTTAGTAGTTAGCATGTTAGCATGTCTGCCTCACAGCAAGAAGGTCCTGGGTTTGGCGGGGCCATTTCTCTTTGAAGTTTACCATTTCTCATTGTGCTTGCGTGGGTTTCCTTCGAGTACTCCGGTTTCCTTCCACAGTCCAAAGAAATCAGGCTAACTGGCTGTTTCAAATTGCCCTTAGGTGTGAGTGTGAATGGTCATGTGTCTGTGTTGGCCCTGCGATGGACTGGTAAATCTCGCCTTTGCCGAGAGTCGGCTGAGATAGACTGGAGCCTCCCTGCAACCATTAATAGGATAAAGCTGTTCAGCAAATAAATGAAGGAGCTTTTGGATCTGACTTAATTTACATATCCATTTCATATTCATAATCAGCATCCAGTAAAATAGCTTTATTTAAAGCTAATTTGCATATTACAGCTGTCTGTGATTTGCATAATACAACAAATACATCAAAATGCAACCTAATTGTTCAGATACATTTGCTTTGTTTGTCTCAGTCACCAGGAACATGTGTGAGTGTGTGAGTGATAGTTTCGAACCCGTACGTCCATGATCATCCCCCGTTATTAATGAGGTTTACATTTTCTCACCCCAGCGCCCAGCGCTTACTGCCCCTGAGGGGCTATCAGGGGGGCGATTAGCATAAAAATAAGACAGGACAATGAACTGGAACCTGCTCGCTCAGTGCACAAGGCCATTGTATGGGTGGGTGGTGATGTTGGGGGTGAGGGGTGGTTATAGGGTTGGCAGATGGGGTGTGGTGTCCTGGGCCCCAAGGAACAGATGGAGATCAGGACTGAGTGTTTATTAGAAGTGTCTGAATTCTCTATTTTTTATGATTTATGTAGTTGCAACACATCAAGTTATCCATCCATCCATCTATTATTCATCCATTTTCTATCAACTCAGCTAATTATTCATTCATCCAAGATTCATCCATCCATGTGTCTAGCCATCTATATCCATCCATTCATCCCTGCATTTATATCTGCTTTGCTTACTAGTTATCTCTCCAACACCAATCCATTCTTTTGTGTATTCATTATTTTATCTATCCATCCGTCCATCAGCTTATCCATTCAACTATTTATCTATTGATCTGATTTATGCATATAATTTATCCCTCGCTCCATGCATCCATTTATCTATCCATACATTCATCAGTTTATCCATCTGAGCATTAATCCATCCATCCATCTATTCGTTTTCCACTCATTTATTCATCTATTTTACATTCTTTTATTAATCCATTCATTTTTGCCATCTATCAATTTTTTCATCTATGCATCCATCATTCATCTACTAATCCATTCTTTTATCAATTTATTCATTCATCCATCCATTCTTTTGTCTATAGCCATCCATCTATTCATGTGTACATGGGATTCCCAAGTGTTCTTCTATTGTCCCTTTGTGAGAACCTTTAAAGGTTCTATGTGGAACTCTGCGTATTGTAATATAGAACATTCCTTAAAAACAATAAATTATTATTTTTTTACAATTACAAAAGTATCTTTTATGCTTCGTTCATGTAACCCTCCATCCATCCATTTATCAATCTCTCCATGTGCATATTGGACAGTTTACCATCTATCTATATATCATTCATTCATCCATTTTCTGAACCGCTTAATCCTTATTAGGGTCACGGCGAGAGCAAAGTACACCCTGGACAGCTTGTCAGACCATCACAGCGCAGAAACACGCTGATGAAAATCAGCAATGGTTCTTTTACATTCCTCTCACCACTGCCAGTGAGGGACATGGCTGGCCTTTGAGAACCCTGTTAGCTGCACTGGGGGGACATCTATTTACAGAAATACATAAATATTGGTGGCGCAACATATAATTAGCATTTAGGAGTGAAATCCGAGGCGACCGATTGCCCCAGTTTCTCGTGTAACTGCTGAAGATCAGCAGAAATCACTTCCCCGATATAACAAGAGTCAAGTTGCCCTCATTTATTATGACTAGACTCCATTTCTTCAGAAGAGGAAGCCTGTGTGTTTCCCCCTCGAGAGCCGTGCTTGTAGACACGCTTAGCCGAAAGGAACTGGAGCGAATCCATCTGGCATGAACGCCACAGTTCTGGCCGGCTGAGTTCTGGAAATATCTACAGCTCATCTCTCTCTCTCTCTCTTTCTCTCTCTCAACAGCAGCAAGCGCTGTTTTCGGGCCAAGGACGCAGTGGACCCGGAGTCTCTCCGTGGGAATACATGCCACATGCAGCGCTTTATATTTATTTATTTAGTTCTATTTCTAGAACTGATAGCGTGACCCAGTTTAAAAGGAGTTCCTGGTTTAAAGGATATTAAGTTAACTGTTGGTTATTCTTCCGTGTGAGGTGAGTTAGCGGGATCGCTAATGTGTTCAGTGTGCACTTACGTGTTCAGGTGGTCGTTCCGTAAACATAAGGCTAGATCAGGAAAAGCAACCCAGAACTAGCGCTGGACTTAAAGCTAACATCAGTCAAATGGGATTTAGCATAATTAGCAAAAAATATTAGGCTTTTATACAGATACCCGTTTTCCATCACAGCCCCGGAACAGCCTCAGTGTTTATCTGCAAAGGGATAACGTTTACAGAACCCACTCTAAAAGCTGTAGAGCAGAGATGCTGCATGCTAATGCTAATTAATGTTGGATGTTAAAAACCTGGCAGGCACCATGGCGCAGTGGTTAGCATGTCCACTGCACAGCAATAAGGTCCTGGGTTTGATTCCCGGGCTTGGCCCGGGTGTTTCTGTGTTGAGTTTGCGTGTTCTCTCCGCGCTTGTGTTGGTTTCCTCTGGAAACTCGGGTTTCCTCCTACAACCCAAAGACATGCACAGTAGGATAATTGGCTGTTCCAAGTCGACCCCTAGGTGTGAGAGTGAGTGCAAATGGTTGAATGGGTGTTGGCCCTGCAGTGATCAGAAAGCTGTTCAGAAAGTACCCCGACCTCGCCCAGAGTCGGCTGAGATGAGCGGCAGCCTCCCCGCGACCCTAATTAGAATTAAGCAGCTTACAAAATGAATACATTTTCAAAAACTGCTATGTTTAAACTGTGTGTTGTGTTTACTATCAGCCGAGATCAGATTGACTTACATGTAGTGAGCACAGGATCAGGGCCTGTGTGTGTGTGTGTGTGTGTGTGTGAGAGAGAGAGAGAGAGAGTCAGGAATCTTTCACCCTGCTGAGACTCCCTACGCACTCGGATATAAATATCCTCAAATCCACAGCCCAGTCTGCTTGGAGATGCTGAGCGGACTCTGTGTGTGTGTGTGTGTGTGTGTGTGTGTGTGTGTGTGTGTGTGTGTCTTCCCGTGTACTTTTTATCCGTTTATAATTATTACAGTTGTGGAACCTCCAGATATAAATAATTGTTCCTGTGCAGATAGATAGATGTTAACGTTGTAATAATGACAAAATAGAGATCTGTTATTACCTTATTACATGGTTCATTTGAATACTCGTTCCTGATTGGTCAGGTAGGATATTCAAGGGTCTGCTATTTTAGTTTTTTTTACGGAGCACGTCATTGTTTTATTGCTGCAGCTAACACCAATATAACCACCTTAAAATCAATATTAGGTAAAGTATTAAATGGGATAACGTGCATTCATTCATTCGCCAAAACTTTTCATCCTATCTCAGCCAACTCTGTGCAAAGACGGGATACAGTGCCTGAACAGCTCGCCAGTCCACTGCAGGGCCAAAACGCACCCACACTCACACCGAAGGGCGATATGGAACAGCCAATTAGCCTAATGCGCATGTCATTGGACGGTGGAAGGAAACCCACACAAACAAAGGGAGGATATGCAAAGTCTACGAACACGGACACGGGCAGAGCCGTCGCTCGGGTTTATTTCATCCATATTTGTGCGAGTTGTGAAAGTTAACGCATATGTAGGAAACAGCGCGGTGTCTATATGTGTACATGTGGGTGTGTAATGCACATATTTAGCTTCGTGTATTTACCTTAGATGTCTTTTGTGCACTTTTTTTGCTGCTAAATTCATTTTCATTGTTCATGCAACAGTTGATCTCTTTATCTTTATCTAGACACATCTATAGGTGCACGACAAGATCGCAGGTTCGTATGCAGGTTGATGCAGCCAGCCACGAGCGCTGATTGGCTCTCACAGGAGGGAGGGATGGCATACATTGCCCTCCCCTCACTTAAAGTGATCATCAGTTGATCGGTGCTCTAAGCGCATGCATGCGAGTGCAGATAGCGCTGTGAGCAGGTCATAAAGATGTGGGAGGCAGCATCACGTGTCACAAAGTGAGCATGTGCTTGATTACGCACCTCGCTGCTTGGTGGCGGTCACGTGAGAGGGAGGCAATACTTGACTATGACTAATTTAGAGTTTTTTTAAGGAAGGTGTCGACTCAGGGCTGCCCTCTAGTGGATGTATTACCTGATATCCACTGAATGAGGGCCGCGATGGGGATGGCGTTCAGAACGAACATTTCTTTTTTGTGTTAAACTTTCACACTGTGTGAATGAAACCCACAGATTAAGCATTAACCCCCCTCTCTTTCTCTCTCGTTCAGAGATCACGTCATCATGCCTGTGGCCGCCACTCGCACAGAGCCTGGTGAGTCCAGTCCTCAGCACTGCCCTGTTTATCCAGTGATCTTCTCAACTCTCAAATGTTTATCATCTGTACACAAGAGGCCACCTACTGCAAGAACAACTTACACACACACACACACACACACACACACAACACATTCTCTCTCTCTCTCTCGCACACACACACACACACACTTTCTCTCTCTCGCATACACAGACACACACACACACACACACACACACACAGGCCTGCAAGCTCAGAATGTACAGAAAAGTATTAATAAATAAAGCATAAATTCCATAATAAATCCAGCATTAAATTTAGAGACCCAGAATGCATTGCAGCTATACGTGATGGTATTGATGTTGGTATCAGCTGCACAGTTGGACCTCGTGTTTGTTTGTAGCTCTATCGCAGGTGGACGCTCTGAGTGACAGCACCAGCTCCGCCACGGCCAATGACCTTGACCTCATCTTTCTCAAGGGCATCATGGAAAGTCCAGCGGTGAGTTTGTTTGTTTAAAACACACACACACACACACACACACACACTGTGATATAATAGGTAGAAAGGTAGTCCGTGTTGGAAAAGCGGTGTTGTGTCCTGCAGAATCCTGAGAGTCCGGAGGAACCGCGCCTGGAGGCAGTGGGGGACAAAAACATGGAGCTGCTGCAGGACATCCTGAGGGACCTGAGTCCCATCACGCATCGCAGTAACACAGCCGCCGAGCTCTCGAACATCCTCAACCAACCACATTTCCAGGTACACACACACACACACACACACACACACACACACAGTGATATGTATACCCATACTTTGAACCGACTTCTGGGTGATATGATTACCTTGCAGTCTCTCCTGGAGACCCACGACTCAGTGGCTTCGAAGACGTGTGAAACCCCTCCTCCGAGCCCACAAGCCTCCATGGAACCAAACCTGCCAGCGGTCCCCGCTGACGCCGTGCGCATGGTGGGCGTCCGCAAAGTGGCCGGCGAACACCTGGTACGTTTTCCTCAACATCGTTTCATAAACGGTAACAGCGTTAAGCTCTGGTCTACGACGGTGTTGACTCACATCACGCATCTTCCTGGTCCAAACCCCTTCGTCCTCAGGGCATGACGTTCCGAATCGACAACGGAGAGCTGGTGATCGCGCGGATCCTGCATGGCGGGATAATCGATCAGCAGGGCCTCCTTCATGTAGGGGACATCATAAAGGAGGTGAACGGAAAGGACGTAGGGGACGACCCACGTGTGCTCCAGGAAATGCTGCAGGAAGCCAGCGGCAGCATCGTACTCAAAGTCCTGCCGAGCTACCAGGAGCCTCAGCCCCCCAGACAGGTAGCAGAGTGGAAGCAGCGTTGGTTTCTCTGATTAGCTTTAATGAATTAGATTAGTATTAATGTACTTATTCTAATACTTCATCATACATAACTGTAGTAGCAGCGCTTACACAGTAATACTTGTATACGGTGGACAGGGAGCAGTCTCCAGCATCACAACTTCATTTTTATAAAAAGATAAAACTAACTTATTACTTTCAAACACAGGACTTCCCACTTTGTGTTTTCTTAATAACATAAGCTTCAGTTTTGTTTTCCATTTATTTAAAAAAAAATTACATTTTAAGGGAAACACACACACACACACACGCACTCGGAGCCGTAGGCTGCCACACACTGCAGCAGCGGGAGAGCAGTTGGGGGTTTGGTATCTTGCTCAAGGGCACTTCAACCATGAAGGTGGAGGAAGGGAAGGTGTAGCTACCCCCCCCCCCCCAAACATTCTTCCTGCTGGTTTGGGAATCAAACCAGCGACCTTTCAGTGCCAAACCCACTTCTCTAACCATTAAGCCACGGCTGCCCCTTACACATACTAAAGTACTGTGGCGTATTCTGTACCTGCCCCACGTTCTGCTCCCCACAAAGAAAATCTAATTTCATCATCCTGCAAATGTGTGTGCAATATATATATATATCTCTAAAGTGAAAGTGAACCCTTTCTTCCTTCTTCTTCTCAGGTCTTTGTGAAATGCCATTTTGATTACGATCCGGCCAGCGACAACCTGATCCCCTGCAAGGAAGCCGGACTGCAGTTCAGCAGTGGAGACGTTCTGCAGATCGTCAACCAGGAGGACGTCAACTGGTGGCAGGTAGGACTAGCAAAACGAGAAGGAAAGCAAAAAATCGCACACACACCCCTTTCACCGATGCTCTCCACTGTTAAATGTAACTGGGGCGTGACTGATAAAGCACTGTGTCGATGTTGTTAAGCAATACAAGCTAATCAGTGTTAACGCTTACGATACGAGCTAATCAGTGTTAACGCTTACGATACGAGCTAATCACACTTAATGGCTGAAACGTGGCAGTTTAAAAAACCTCGCTCAATCCTACCAGGGACACGGGGAGCCGAAACTGGGCGAAGGCAAGTAAGGTTGAAGTCTGTGAAGGTTTCCGTAACATGAAGCAGCTAGGAACTCAACCTGCCCAGGGATCTTAGCACAGTGAGGGGACTAACGGGGATTCGACCCATGATCCCTCAAACATGAGCCCAGCACCATAACCACTACACCATCAGCCCCACAGGGCAAGCACAGGGTACACCCTGAACAACTTACTAGTCCACTGCATGGCCAAAATAGAGACAATGGATCTTTTAATCCATACTAAGAGTGTAGTTGCATAGGTTGTCCACCCGAGGGCACACTGCAACCCAGCAGACCCAGACATAGTAGCAACAGGAACAGTTCAGCTGTACATATAAATGAACACAATGAATGCATGCTCTGTGTGAGTGATGAACATGGATTTATTTATTTATATTCTGTTATAAAATTCGAATAGTTTGAAAACAGAACTAATAATCGTGCACGGCTCCAGATGAATATTTATATATACAGGTATAAACACAGGCCTGATTATAGTGATTCAGTTGTGTGCATGGATCCCAATGTAGATTAAAGACCTGCTGGACTACATTTGCACCATTCACAATATTTTAATATAATATATTAAACAATAATGATGACACCGCCTGATGAAAGTTACTGTGACAGCGTGGGTCCAGTGTTTTGATTCATGCATTATTAATTCAGGATAAGGCTTTTAATCACCAGATTGTGGACCAATCGGATCTCGTGCTGTTCCCATGTAGTGTACACTAAATATCAAAAGACTGCACATTACACAGGTACAGGAAAATGTGATTATCACATGATGATGTAGGGAACCTGCGTGTGTGTGTGTGTGTGTAGGCTCGATGGGTTCAAGGAGGAAGTGCCGGACTCATCCCCAGTCAGCTTCTGGAGGAGAAGAGGAAAGCTTTTGTTAAGAGAGATGTGGAGCTGCCACCAGCAGGTAGCGCTCTTCCTGTACTCCTAACTTTCAAACAACAGGGTGTGAGAGTTCACACGCAGTGCTTTCTACAGACATTTATCACCAGTGTTCAAATTAAACGCCAGTTTCATTCCAATTTATTCCCGTTACGTCGGGATAGGAGCGGAACGGCAGTGTGGTGGTTAGCACATCTGCCTCACAGCAGGAAGGTCCTGGGTTCAAGTCCCAGAGGTGCTGTAATATCAAGTAATATCGTGCTGTAATATCAAACTATACAGGCTTCTAAGGGGAGGGGTCAGGAATTACATTTCAGTTGGTTGCAATCTGGAACCTCACCAATAGATGTCACTAATTAGCGCTAATCTTACACACAGTACTTTTAAATGGTAAGAAGTTCTAATGCGCTTTGGCGTGAACGTTAAAAGAGAGCGCTGCTGTGTTTCAGGCACGCTGTGTAGCGGGATTGGAGGCAAGAAGAAGAAGAAAATGATGTATCTGACCACCAAAAACGCAGGTTTGAATTTAATAGAAACCTTAATGAAGGTAGCCCCGCCCCTTTTCAATACATTATTTATTTGTTTGGTCAGTACCTCCGTTCCTGTCTGTGATTTCATTCGATTGCTCGCGTGTTAGACCGGCGTAGTCTTTTCCTTTCGCCTCACCCAGATTTCGACATGCACGAGCTGATGCTCTATGAGGAAGTGGCCCGGGTTCCTCCGTTCAAGAGGAAAACGCTGGTTCTGATCGGGGCCCGGGGAGTCGGACGGCGCAGTCTGAAGAACAAGCTCCTGGTTTCTGATCCTCAGCTGTTTGGAACGACGATTCCCTGTGAGTAAAAATCTGCATTACCACTGCCGTAAGCACATCACCACGTCCGAGCAGACATCAGCACCGCGTGGCGAATTAAAAGTTCCGTTAAATCCTTGATTTCTTCTGCA
The DNA here is from genome assembly GCA_028564935.1 of Neosilurus hyrtlii. Classification (NCBI taxonomy): domain Eukaryota; kingdom Metazoa; phylum Chordata; class Actinopteri; order Siluriformes; family Plotosidae; genus Neosilurus; species Neosilurus hyrtlii. The sequence goes on along the minus strand of JAOUQZ010000024.1, from coordinate 24,193,901 downwards.
TCTCATGCTGCCCGATCCCTCAGATACTTCCCGGAAACCGAAAGCAGGCGAAAGGGAGAACAGGATGTACGCCTTCACCACCAAAAGCAAAATGGAGGCCGACATCAAAGCAGGACATTACCTGGAGTACGGCGAATACGACGGGAACCTGTACGGCACCAAGATCGACTCCATCCACGAGGTAGCTGAGGCAGGACGTCTCTGTATCCTGGACGTCCACCCGCAGGTGAGACCGGGAGTCAGTGCAAGCCTACCAAAGATTTAACGACGAATAAAAGATGATGTATGAAAACAGGCAGGAAGAAGATTGTTTGTGTACTTCTAGGCTCTGAAGATCTTGAGAACATCAGAGTTCCTGCCCTACGTGGTTTTCATCGATGCTCCAGAGTTGCCGGTGCTCAGATCCATGAACAGAGCAGGAATCGAGGCAGGAGTGGTCAGCAAAGAGTTAACGGTACGAATCTCAGTCCATTCTGTTTAAATGTGCATTAGCATTTTATTTAGAGAAAAACGATTTCCAACCCCCCCCCACTCAACCCGCATACTCTTAACCCCTCTGACCCCCAACCTCTAACCCCTTGAAACACTCGGGAGCCCACCCTAACAACACCAATCCCTACAAACCCGAACTTGCCACAAAGCCCCTCTCCAACCCCCCCACAATTCCCATCACATGCAGAGCAACAGTCAGACGGTTAACGGTGTAGTTTAATCCAGCACGAACGAATCTTTCAGAGAATAAAAACTTCTACTTGTGGTTTTAAGCTCATGCTTTTCTCTCTGTGTGAATCTTACTGTCAGGACGCCGAGCTGAACAGGATACTGGATGAGAGCTGGAGGCTCAAGAGGGCGTACGGACACTACTTTGACCTGACGATCGTAAACGACGGCCTGGACAGGACGTACAGCGCTCTGAAGGCTGCCTTAAAGAACCTGAGTGGAGTTCAGCAGTGGGTTCCAGTTAGCTGGGTGTTCTAAAGAATAACGATTCACAGAAACATCAACCTTCGCTTCATTTAATGACTTCGTAATGGAGGTTTATTTATTTACTTATTTATTTATTTATTTGTGGTAAACCTGAACGAGAGTGTGTTTTATAGCCTCAGCCTGCCCTTCTCGTACATCACCGTACACACTGACAGTGAAATACGGTTTCTGAGCGGCCAACGTTTCCGATAAATACCGATCGGGCTCTCAGATCACCCGTCATTACCTCCACCAAAGGGAGCAGATTCGCCGTGTGTGTGTGAGCAAGATAACTCGAAAACTATTGGAGAGATTTCCACTAAATTTTACCCAAACGTACGTCATGGGCTTACAAGGAATTGATTACATTTTGGGCAAATTTTGAATCCACTACCGAGACATTTCATAGTGTGCATTAATACAAGCTTGTAAACTTTACTTCATTAAAAGCAGTTGGGTGATGATGATGATGATGATGATGATGAATAAGGCATAGAGACACTGGGTTATATCTTCACTCCCACTCATTTGCTGAAATGATTAACCCTGTTAGGGTCAAAGGGAGGCAGAAGCCTTTCTCAGACAACACTGGGTGAAGGTGGGGTCCACCCTGAACACCTCGCCAGACCATTGCACAACCATTCACACTCACACCTAGAGTCAATTCGGAACAGCCAGTTAGCTTAATGTGCATGTCTTTGGACTGTGGGAGGAAACCAGAGTACCTGGAAGAAACTCACGCAATCACGGAGATGACATGCAAACTCCACATAAAAATGGGTTTCCTCTGGGTACTCCTGTTTCCTTCCACAAACCAAAGACACGCACAGTAATGGAATTGGTTGATTGCCCCTGTGAGTGTGAAAGGTTGTGTGTGGGTTGGCCCTGCAATGGACTGGCGAGATCTTTAGGGTGGACCCCGCCTTCACCCAGCGTCGGCTGAGACCCGTATAGGATTAAGCGGCTCAGCGAATGAACGAATGAATGAATGAATGGCTACTTAACATTGCTGAAGATTACAACAAAACAGTAACCAAACATGGCTGCTACACATTTCACACACTCATATAAACACAATAAGGACGTTTCCATCCACCGCACAATTCTGCCACCGCTTTAAAAATGTCGGCACAAAATACAAACACAGGCGTGAACAAATAATCAGCTGAAGCCAGTCATTTTACTCACATCAGGAAAAATGAGTAATAATCCGAGATGGTGTTTAATTCCAGACTCCACCAGGGAAGTGATGATGGAATAAAATCACTTCATTTCACTCTTCCTCAGATCACAAACACTAGATTGCTGTTTAGAACCACTGCTGCTTCCAATAAAGCGAAGAAATCTAACTGGATGGGCAATTAGTGGCTTCTAGATCATGTGATCAAATTACACGCTTCCTATTGGATCTCTGCCAAATAAGGAGAAGTAAGGAGTGAGTGATTAGCCGACATTTTCCGTCAGATAGAGGTTGGAGGAAGATCAAAGAAAGGAAGCTCATATCTTTCACCTTAAGTACAGGTATGGGGCTTTCAGTCATCAGCTAGTGACGTCAGCACACCGTGTGTCACCTGAGTCACTTCACTGCTGCTGTGTTCTCAGTGAAAATAATATGCAGCACCAAACCTTTTTAAAACAAACCCAGTTCTTGGTTTTTGAGGTTGATCGTCACGCACCTTGTTGATGCTCCATTTTGCTTTTATAGACACTAGTGTACTACTTATAGACACACTTACAGGAAAAGAAATCACGTGAATCTCTTGCCTCATGCACGTGGAGTGAAAGTGCACAGGAGCCTGTGAGAAAGTTTGGTGGATGGTGATTCGTTAATCAAAGGATATTGAGATAAAGGCAGATTTAATTCTCACATCACTGTTTTTATAATGAAATAAAAATCATAAAAATCATCATCATTGTAATTATTTATTATAAACCTTATAAAATATTAAGCAAGGCAATATTATTCTGGTTCGTATTCTGGTGTTTTTCTACCAAATTCTATTTTATTACATTTCATGTGCGCTTTCGTAATCTCTCCTCATCGTGCACGACCACCTTGTAGTCGTAGAGGATTTTTATAAAATATCACATACAGAGGCTTGTATTTAAATCCCACATTACTGTACATCATTACTGTACATCATTACTGTACATCATTACTCTTTTCCCTGCAGCATGAGTCTAAATATGAATATAAATCTCTCCAGTACAGCAGCTCAGTTCAACAGAAACCTGAGGTATCACAGATTAGTGACAGCGTTTTCGCTTATTTCATCCTGATGCTGAACAAATAGTAGCAAAATAACAGAGAATATGAAGTAAGCACGTGATCTGTGAAGTGTTTCCTCACCGCATGTTGATGTGCTATTAAATCTACCGTGCGTTAAAAACATCAGAGAACCTTAGATGTGCTGTTATTTTCTTCTTTATTATGATCTTCGTACTGAAACATCCCCTCACATTCCCCCATAACAGGCAGCTAGCTATTTGTTTGTTTGTTTGTTTATTGTGAACGTATATTTATTTATTGTGAACGTATAAATATACTAATGAGGAATTTAAATACAGCTCACTGTGTTTACTCTGTGATATTTTCTATATAATGTAATGTACAGGCTACAAGGATTTCTTTATATTTGTCCTGTTCATTATTGTGATATTTTTTTCCTAAATAAACGTCGCGTACAAATCTGTTATTGACATCATTAATGTGTAAATACACCGTTTGGATACCTATAAGTAATCCGGAGTTTGGTTGTTTTATTAAATATTACTAATTTACAAATAATCCTCTTTAAAATAAAGGGCAGATTGAAATTTTTTTTATTTGGCAGATGTAACGTTTAAGGTGTCATCGAATAATTTAATATTCGATAATAATAGAATGGAGGCTAGAGCCTATCTCAACACTGGGTACAGGCAGGGTCCAACCTATACAGCTCACCAGTCCATCGCAGGGCCAGCACACACACAACCATTCACACTCACACTCACACTCACACCCAGGGGCAAGCGGGAACTGTCTTTGGACTGTGGGAGGTGGGTTTAATACAGGAAGTGACATCACTGCATCATGTGTTTATTACTCCGCGCTGGAAGAACCCTGAGCGTATTTCATGTTTTATTTCCACAGAGGTATGAAAACACAATCAGGGTGAACTTTACCTGCAGTCTCTCCAGACCTTTATACCAGATATGAGGAAGGTAAAGCCCACTTATCGTGTGATGATTAGATAGAGCTTTAGAACGTACTCAGGGGTGTAATTATCATATGACCTTGTGGTCATTACTGCTGGCTTTATATGGGTTTATGTTTAACTTGTTCCTGGGCAGGGCGTGGGCATGGAAAGTAGAAATGCTGAAGATTTTAAGACGTACAATGTCCACTTGAGTTCAAACATGATGCAGCCTTTTATTTATTCATTCATTCACATGCTCGTACCTATTACAATGTTCACTCACTCATTTGCCAAACCGCTTAATAGTGGAAAGGTCGCGGGGAAGATGCAGCCTATCTCAGCAGAATCTGGGCGAAGGTGGGGTAATACACACAAGCATTCACACTCACACTCTCACCTAGGGGCAATTTGGAACAGCCGGTTAGCATATCGTGCATGACTTTGGACTGTCGGAGGGAACCAGAGTACCTGGAGGAAACCCACCCAAGCACGTAGAGAACATCAAACTCCACACTGATACACCAGCGCCCTTGACTCGAAACCAGGACCTTCTTGATATGAGGCGGACTATTCTAACCACTACACCACCGTGCCGATCTTATAATGTTATATAATAAAAATCATAACGGAATGTCAAAACAAAAACCAATCGGCTCCTCGGAACAGAGCCAGTGACGTGACCACAGGGATCATTTTAAAAAGTATGGCTGCAATTTGGTATATTGAGGTTAAGGATTAATAGGCTGAGGCCACAAAGGAGCATTTGACACCATATTATATTTGAGGATGTACTAAAGCAATAAACTATTGTAGTAACGTCGTAAGAGGAGACATTAAAGAAGAAACGAGAGGACGATATACTGTAACATTCTGAAGCCGTGACATGATAAACTGAAGTCGTGATGACAAGTTCAATTCCAGGACACGAGCTTTGAATTTCCTCCATCCTTCCATTATCTGTAGCGCTTATCCATCAGGGTCGTGGGGAAGCTGGAGCCAATCCCAGCTGACCTCAAGGAAGAAACCCACACAGGCACGGGAAGAACATCCACACGGAAACGCCCTCGCCGAGCCCGGGATACAACCCCAGAACCATCGCTCTGTGAGCCGGTCGTACTAACTGCTACACCACCGCACCGCCCTGCCTCAGAATTACAACATAATCATTTGTTGCCTAGTTTGTAGTTCACTTGATAGTCTTTTGCCTTGAAATGTTAACATGTATATTTATTATTCCTCGATGCTTTATTAATAAATAAAACACAAAAATAAATCTCCACCGCAGCTCTGAACTTTACCACCCAAAAAATTTCCACAAGTATCTACCATAAACCGTTCAGTTGGTGTAGGAGTCATCCATACAGGGAAAGAATGGTTGCCCCACCCTGTACCTAAAAGAATGCTCCTTTTGCCCCGCCCAGAGCTGGAGCTAGTGCTAGTCCATCGCAGGTTACCTTCGCTAGTCCATCGCAGGTTACCTTCTCAATATTTTTTTTGGTACCATTTATACTGCTGGGTGGACAGGGGCACACTTTTGGTTAGGACTTTTCCCAGGGGTCTTAGCACAGTGAGGGATTCGAACCCACCACCTCTCGATCATGAGCCCAGCATCCTAATCACCACATCACACCACATTAAATTTAAATACTGAATGTGTTGGTTGAATAAATTTGGGTTTATTTTTTTTTTTCCTTTAATTCCTATCGTATTACATTCCTTTAATACTTGTGTGCTTTCATTTAAAAATTTAGGTTTGACAACTTAAAAAAAAAACTATAAAGTCTACAGGATGTCCAAGTCATCACACGTCTTTGAACCATTATGTACATGAACCACACAGAGAAGATATTTACACACATTACAAATAATAATATATACACGATATCAGTGTCCGGGTAGAAAAATAGCAGCGATGACTTTTTGTTTTTGTTCGTCGTTGCGTTGGAAGGAAGGATATTTTCAGCGTTCTGATGTGTAGTTACGGTTCTTCGCTTCACACCTCTCTCTTACTCGGACAGTGCCGGACAGGATGGAGTGCTGTGGTCCGGTTCAGAAGAGACGAACTCATGATCCACTGCTTCAGAATATGCAGGAGGAGCACCGGGAGGGGGGTCAGGCTTCGCCATTGACTGTAAAACAGTGAACATTTGGAAGGATGTTGTGAAAACAGAAAATTTCAGAAAACTAAAAAATAAAGAACTGCACACCCCAAAGACAACCTAGAGAGGAACTCCACCTTCAGCTGTCATCACATACATCGCAAAACAGGTGCACAAGAAGGCCATGAGACAAAAAATGGAAAAAACTCCTAGGACAGGTGTGGGTGTGTCATATGAAACTCACCTGTTGTGTGACGAAAAACGCCATCGTAGTTTAACACGTAGTTTTAAAAAATGAATCCAGAAGGTAATCCTTAACGTAACGCGATGCCCTACAACATCCTACAGCTGTGTTACGAAAAACGTACAGCTTTTATACGCTTTTAAGGTCATCTGATTTCTTACAGCAGTCCTTTAATTGCTCTATTTTTTTATAAACCTATAAATTTTTTACGAGAGCGTCACCCTGGGTTTACACTGGAGCACGACGTCCGCAATCTCTGCGACTCAAAAAAGTGTAGAGTTCCAGGATTTACACACAAGTTCCCTCAAGATCATCACAATTCCTGCAGGTTCACTCAAGATCATAACAATTTCACAAGGTTCCCTCAAGATCATCATGATTCCACAAGTTTCCCTCAAGATCATCACGATTCCACAAGTTTCCCTCAAGATCATCACGATTCCACAAGTTTCCCT
>JAOUQZ010000024.1:24168080-24186858 GCA_028564935.1 Neosilurus hyrtlii | reverse complement strand
TCCCTCAAGATCATCACGATTCCACAAGTTTCCCTCAAGATCATCACGATTCCACAAGTTTCCCTCAAGATCATCACGATTCCACCCGGTTCACTCAAGATGATCATGAATCCACCGAGTTCCCCTCAAGATCATCACGAATCGATCCCTTGACCCCCCCCCCTCCCACCCCCTGCCCCCCATGCTTATCACGATTCTCTCAAATAGTGGAGATCGTGGACATTGTGGCCCCAGTGTAAACCCAGGTGGATTGAGCTGTACGACAGTCGTACGTCAACCGAGTATCACCGGAATATCGCACTCGTCTCAAAGCCACCAATATGAGGACGGGGAAAATTCCAAATACAGAAGTGCTGATGGCTAAACGTAACCAGCTCGTGCTAATAGAGAGACCCTTAAAACCTCGAGTTAATTCAGAGGAATGTTTGTGTTTATATGAGTCGGATTTCTCACTGATTGATGACGAACGCTCAACGTACTTGTGGACTTCAATCACAGATAAACTGTTAGAAGATCTTCAGCGTATAATTTGATAAAAAATGATGCTGGTCTTCTCGGTGATTTTACGGCGGGATGCTACAGTCACGTTTCAGTAATTCTAAATCCATGAGATTCTCAGGATGTTTTCACATCAGCTGATAACCTCGAAATAAATATAAGGAGCATTCGGTACCCTCCTGGTGCTACCGATCAGAAAACGTTGGGGTTATTTCTTGGTCGTAAGTATTGGTGCAGGGATTTACCTCATCATACGCTGGAGGTGGGGTGTAGCGCTGTACCACACTGTAGCGAGGTGGACTGTACTGTTCATCAGACGATGAAATGGGGATGATGTAGACGGACGAGTGGTTCACCTGAGCACGCGCTGATGCCGGCTGCTGTTCCTGCCGCCGACGGCGAGTGTGAAAAAAACATCTACACAAACCTGTGCAGATAATAAGCACGGCGAAGGTGGGGACGATGATTCTGCAGAGGAAGAGCAACGTTTAACACAGAAAAAACTAAATGTGTGCAAAAAAAAAAAAAAAAGCAAAAATGTCCATGTAAATAATAAACTTATATTTTTCTTTAAAGAGTTACATGTTTGTGTTTACGTCTGAACTTTGATTTCTTTTTTGTTTGGGTTTAATTCCATTAAAAAACATAAACAAGAATCAGTGAAAACTAAAATAAAGAAAGAAAGAAATAGAGAGAGAAATAAATAACTCAAGGAAAAAGAGCAGGAAAGGAGAGAGGAAAAAGAGCAAGAGAGAAAGAGAGAGGAAGAGGAAAGATAGAAGAGAGAAAGAGAGCAAGAAACGATGAGAGCAAGAAACGATGGAAGGAAAGAGAAAGGGAGAAGAATAGAGAGAAGAGAAGAAAGGAAAGTAGGGAAGAAAAGAGAATGTGAGAAAGAAAGAAGGAATAAGACAGAATGAGAGAGAGAAAGAGAGGAAGGAAAGAGAGAGGGGGAAGAAAGGAAGCAAGCCAAGAAGAAAGATGAAGGGAGGAGGAGACAAGAAAAAAGAAAGAGAGGAAAGAAAGAAAAAGAGAGAGAAAGAGAAGGAAAGAAGGAACTAAGGAAAGAGAGAGGGGGGAGAGAAAGGAAGAAAGGAAGGAAGAAAGAGGGAGGAAAAATGAGGAAAAAAGAGGGGGGAGAAGGAGATGGAAGAAGAAAGAAAGAAAGAAAGAAAGAAAGAAAGAAAGAAGGAAAAAAGAGAAAGTAAGAAGGAAAGAAGGAACTAAGGAAAGAGAGGGGGGGAGAGAAAGGAAGGAAGGAAGAGGGAGGAAGGAGAATGAGGAAAAAAGAAAGAAAGAAAGAAAGAAAGGAGGAAAGAAAAAGAGAAAGAGAGAGGGGGGAGAGGAAGAAAGGAAGAGGAAGGAGAATGAGGAAAAAAGAGAGAGGGAGGGAGGAAAGAAAGCTCACTTACTGGAAAACGCGGAAGATGAGTGGTACTGAAGAGTCCATCTTAGTGAAGAATCTTTCAGTCGATCTGCGTCGGAATTTTAAATCAGTGGTTATTATTTTTCAGGTATTTGATGGCATCAGGTTGAACTTGAGGAATTTCAGGATCAGTGACAGTCAGAGTCAGACTGTGTGTTTTTGTCATTTTGTTAAAATTGTTATCCCGAGTTTATGAGGTGGATAATGATGTGAGGTGTCTGTATAGAATATATACCGTGTTGGAAATAAGCACTTTTGCAAGACAACCAGATGTTCCTCATAAGATTGTCCGCAGAACAAAGATCTAAAGTAACCCGTGACCATCACTCAACCCTAAGATCAGGTTACTTCAGTAAATGCAGTTTTGGTGTCAGTGACCTCGCAGTGTAAATGTGGACAATATAACAAACTCCCACGTCTGTAATACAGTAATGCACTCGACAGTGTACAGCAGTCAGAACTCAATACTTTACAGAGTGCACTTCTAAGGGAGGCGTGGGGACATATGGGATTTACCTGTAAAAACTCCTTCGTAGGAAGTTATAATGTGATTATAATGTTATTGTATCCATCACCATGACTGCTTTACTTAAACTGGGTGTCAATATAGAATATTAACCAAATAAACCTGTTTATTTACCACACGAGCACACCTGCTTAGGAAGTATGCTTGCCTATCACACACACGTAAGAATCAACAGACCTGAGGTTTATTACAAACCAAACAGAAACAGACGAAAGGATCACATGGTCACCTCTCAAACTCGCTCATCAACCAAAAAATATATCACAAACAGATGGGAGGGAACCCATTCACAGATAAAACCTCCCCGAGGACTTCAACTGCATATACATTTGTAAATAAAATGATTCAAGCATATCCTTAATATTCAAAAATATCTTATTGAAGGGACTTTCATTCTCAAACTGTAAACATGTGTCTTACCTGAAGGGCTGCAGGTGATCTGGTGGTCAGGTGATCTCTGGTGTAGTACTGAGACGTCAAGTGAGTCTTATCATGAAAATAAAAAAACAAAAAGCACTAGGCTACACACACCTTAATGTTTATTACCACACTGTGCTGGTTAAAGTCACAGCACCAGCAGTTACCATGTCCTCACATTAAAGGGTGTAAGGCAGGATAAAGGTGTTACTGACCACCCCCCCACACACACAAACCAAAAAAATCACCAAAAAAAAAGTCGACCAGTTTTCAAAATAAAGATTTTATTTGCAATCTAGATCTTGTTTATACAGCAATGCATTATGGGAAAGTCCTGCTTCCACGTGAGCTGGATCCCTCTGTTGATAACAGAGACTGGACGGCGCGTTTGGCACGTTGGCAGAGTCGACGGATTCCGGTTCATTAGAAGGTGTTAATAAATATTTAAATTATTTTTCAGGACTAATTTACGCCAGTGATGATTTACAAAAAAAAAAAAAAAGAAAAAGAAATGTTTATAAACTGCATTTATAAATTCATAATCAACATCAAAAGCAATCAAACACAGATTTAACATTTCTCTGAAAACCACATCATCCCTTTTTATAAAGTTATATATTCTTTAAAAATCTTCGTATCGATTACGATATTATTATTTGAGTTTCGGTTGGTGCTAATTTAGCTCGTAGACTCTACGTAGTTTCCAGGGAAGAATCCCTCCACCCCGTTCAGGTTGCCCTCACACCAGCCGTCCTCGTTCCTCTTGGTCAGGTAGATCACATCTCCTTGCTGAAAGGTCAGTTCCCCTGGTTTGCCCTGTTCGTAGTCATACAGCGCCACCACTGGTGGAAAAAAGAAACTGCAGTCAGCTTCCCCTAAAAACGAAGAACCTATGAATGCTACAAATGTCTGTTTTTCCCACGTCGGTTATATTGTACCTTTCTCCAGGTACTGTGCAGGAACTGAGATGTCGTAGTCCACGGGTGGAGGTAAAGGAGGAACTTCCTCAAAACCGTCGATGTCGTCCATGGGTGGAGGAGGAGGAGGACCTGGAATCTCCAGGTCTAAAATGATAAAGAGGAAGACGACATCATTATAAACTGTTCATGTGATTCTTTGGCCAGAACTCCGTGGACACCTGAGTACCAAACCCATATGTGCTTACTGAACATCCCCTTCCAGATTTCGTCCCCTCGGTGCCGTTACAATAAGCTCTGCTCTTCTGTGAAGGCTTCAACCGGACATATTTCCACCCAAACCAAAGGTTTCCCCTCTGTACCTTCTGCTCCACTACAGGCTTCTCCTGCCTAAATCCAATCCTTCCCAAACCTGGACTTGTTAAGGTCATGGCTAAACACTCACTCACTCACTCACCAAGCCGCTTAATCCTACTTGGGTCGCGGGAAGGCTAGAGCCTTTCTCAGCCAACACTGGGCGAAGGCACGACTCACCCTGAACAGCACACCAGACCCATTCACCACTCACAATCACACCAAGGGGCAATTTGAAACAGCCAATTAGTCTAACGTTGAATTGTGGGAGGAAACCGGAGTACCTGGAGGAAGCCCACGCAATCACAGAGAGAACATCAAACTCCACACAGAAATACCCAGATACGCTGAACCCAGGACTCGAACCCAGGACCTTCTTGCTGTGAGACAGAGGCGCTATGGCAGCTAAACATTGCAGCTAAAGTTTAAACAAACCATGCAAATTAAAATACATATAATAAAATATCTGCAGCACGGCATCTTACAAACTCTCCAAAATCTACGATGGCTGATATTCATTTATTTTACATTAGAACAAGACAGAAAAGTGCGACATGTAAAAGAAAGATTTGCTGATTGGCTTGCGTTAGAGAAGAAAGTGTAAAGCACGAAGCACACCACTGCGTTTCAGTGCTGCTTTTGACTTCACTGACTTCCTCCTTGATCCTGAACAGAGAAACGGCGACATCATGTGTCATGTGACTGAAGATGTGCGGCAAAGGTGGAGATAACAGCTGTCTATAAAATCACTTATCACATAAGAATGTGGAGGTCAGGATAATAAAATCTTGATTCGAATGACACATTAAATATTGGAAGAACTGGGAGGAGGACCGGGACAGACCCAGAACTCGCTGGAGGGATTATATCCCGTCCGGCCTGGAGAGTGCCGAAAAGAGGGATGCCTGGTTCCCCTCATAGACATCCTCCTCCTCCTCCTCTGTGACCCGACCTCTGATAGGTGGAGGAAAATGGATGGATGGAGGAATGTTAAAAGATTATTAAAATATATAAGATACACATGATGTTTTCGACTTTCTGAAAATAAAGCTGGATTTGCAATGCATTCTGGGTAAAACACTGATTTTTGGTGAATGCTGGCATCAATAATTTTCTTTCTTTTATCTGTTTCCTTTTGTTCCCACAAGAAACCCAGTCACGTACATAGAGATGATGCAAACACCACACAGGACCACCCTGGCCGACCACTGGGGCTAGAACACAAGACCTTCTTGCAGTGAGGCCGGAGTGCCTACCACGATGCCATCGTGCGACTCCACACTCAGCTACTTAATGTTTACAGATGATGTCATGGATGAGATTCTGATCCATAACCCGAGTTCCGCCCAAGACCCAGAAACACCTGTCACTAAGTGAATTTCAGCCTAAAGTGTTCGTGTGTTCAGGTGATACGGTCGAGCGTGGACTCAGAGAAACACAGGATTAGGAGAAACAGTACTGAAACAGCAGCGAGGACGAGAGAGAGAGAGAGAGAGAGAGAGAGAGAGAGATGCCACTTACCCAGGTGCTGCAGCCGAGCAGGAATCCGACATGGTGTGCTCAAAGTGGGCGGAGCCAGAGGAGGTGGGTATGGAGGGGGCGGGGGGATAATGACTGACAGGTGAGCGCAGACAAACAGGCCAATCGTGTTCAGTGTTTACTCATAAAAAAGGTTCAGTTTTAAACACTACTGAGCGTTTCTCTCTCGCTTCACTTTTCTTTCAATTCTTTCATTCTTTCTCTTCCTTCCTTCCTCACTTCTCTTACATTTTATTTCCTTCTCACCCTCTAATCTAACTTCATCAGTCTTTAATTTCTTTCTTTCTATCCATCTCTCCCCACTCCCGTTCTTTCCTTTCTTTTGCTCCCTCTAGTGGCCTCTCACTGGTACTACACTCAGACTGGGTTTTTTTTTTTTTAAAAATAAAGAAACATGGTGGTGGCGTTAGCGCAGATCAAACACCATCTCCACCATGTATCTCCACACTCTGTAGCAAAAAGCTGATCGTAACGCCTCAGCGGCGAATCGAACCCAGGGCTCGTAGTTTCCTCATCTCTGCCCTACTGTCCTAACCAACTGAATGGTTTAATTCGGTGCCTCTTACGTGTTTGGCTGTTGGACAGGAAGAGCGAACGGGTGTGCAGCAGGCGGGGGGCGGAGCCCGAACGTAAGCGTAGAGAGAGAGAGCGGGTGCTGGGAGGGTGACGCCCCCGAGAGCGGCGAGAGCGGCGAGCTGAACAGAGACACATATCAGCTTATAGACACACACAGACAAGACAGTAAAGCTGAAATGAACCAATCATTAAGAAGAATTTCAACAGACTGTTTGGACGAGGCTGGAAATACATTACTGCACAACACACACACACAACACACACTGCCAAGCCTCACACACACACACACACACATCATCACACTGCTGCATGCACACACTCAGAGATGTGGGGTTTCCGGATTTGATCGGGTGTTCTCTACCTTCCCCGTTCTCCAGGGCGTATGGAAGAGGAGGAGGAGCCGGAAGAGGGAGTGCATCTGTCTCTGGAAGAGGAAGGCCGTTCTCTTCAGGCACTGTGGAGCCAAACACCAGGGGGCGCCATTAACACACATTCAACACCTGATCATCATCTTTAACATCCTCTTAAATACAATTTTAGCACCTAAACACCATCTTCATGACCAAAAATCCCCTTAACACCAATTCAACACCTGTAATGCATGCAGAGACTCACCTGTCTCCAGAGGAGGAGCGGGTTCGAGGTCATGGTTCTCCTCCAGAGGAGTCATAGGAGGAGGAGGAAGGAAATCACACATGTCGAGGGGAGGGGCAGGGGGAGGGGCTAGTACAATCTCAGACTCTGCCTCATCTCCATCCATCAGTGTGGGCGGGGGAGGGGGCGGAGCCGCGTCCTCCAGCAGTGTGGTGATGATGTCAGTCTCGGGGGTCATCGGCCAGCTCGGTACGACAGGAGGAGGAACGGCTTTACCGAAACTGGACCTGCTCAGAGATTAGACCGAATGGCTGACGTTAGCGATGAACAGACCGCAGCCTGCACTTCTGAACGCTTATCATGACGTGAAAAGAGTTTTCAGTAGTTAAATACTCTTACGTGATGGATTTGTCAGTGAGGGAGGATACAGAGGCTCCACGGGATAAAGTGGGAGCCACAGGACACTCCGTAGGACGATTTCTAGTGCAAACACACACAAACAATACAGCTTTTATTTCCAGAAACGTATTTTAATTAAACTCCGCCCACTTACCAAGTTTGAAACAAAACTAAGATTTTTGTGCTGGTTCTGCTTATCCCAATTAGGGTCGCGGAGAGGCTGGAGCCCATCTCAGCCGACTCTTGTTGAGGGCGGGTTACACCCTGAACAGTTCACCAGACCATCGCAGGGCAACACACACTCACACTCACACCTGGGGCGATTTAAAACAGCCGATTAGCTTTCTGTGCATGTCTGTGGATTGTGGGAGCAAATACACTCAAGCACGATGGGATCTTAGGTAATCCACACAGAACCGCCCCGAGCCTGGGAATCAAACCCAGGACCTTCCTGCTGTGAGGCGAACATCGCTGCGCCACCGTGCCGCCCTTTTATAATTATTCATTTCATCCATTGATTTTCTAAGCCGCTTAACCCTAATCAGTGTCGCAGGGAGGCTGGCGCCCATCTCAGCCAATTCTGGGCAAGGGCGGGGTACACCCAGAGAGTGAGAGAGAGACAAACACACACACAGAGAGAGAGACACACACACACACCGAGAGAGAGAGAGAGAGCGAGAGAGAGAGTAAGAGAGACAGACACACACACACACACACACACACACACACACACACACACACACACACACACAGAGAGAGAGAGTGAGAGAGAGAGACAGACACACACACACACAGAGAGAGAGAGAGTGAGATAGAGACAGAGATAGCACTTTCCTGCGAGCATGTTAATCAGCGTTCACACAGGAAGTGATGGCCAACATGTGAATCATCTGGCGAGAGAAGTGAATCGTTTCACCGCCCACTTCTTGTTAACTAGGTAACTTCTTCAAACGTTTTATTATCCCCATATAATTTCTGTGTGCAGTCATAAACCACAGGATGTGGATTTACGATGCATCAGTTTGGGAAAAAATGTGACGGGAAGGAACGGCCTGATGAAACCAGAGACAAAATCACAATGACGGACAAGTTCGCAGGTCATGGACGGAATTTTAACCGCAGCAGGCAAGATAATGCTAGCGATCATGGCGAACACTGTTCACAAAGATATACACAAATATGTGTATATGGCGGCGTGTCGTCTCCATTCCGACTCGCTCCGGCGAAGCCGAGGTCACTGTAATAAACTATTTCTCGTATTTCCATCATGGCGTCAGACACGCTCGCCGTTCCCTCATCCAGGAGTCTGGATCATGCTTACTATAGATAACAACTTATAAACGATCATGAGTGAAAACTCTTGCACCGATGCTTTCAGTGAGAGGATAATAAAGACACTTCTCTGTTTGATGGCGTTTCTGACTGCTGACAACAACTGAAACTGAACCCGGGACTGAGTGGCGTGGAGAGGAAGTGCAAAAAAACCCGACTCCACAAACTTCCTGATTAACAGGCGCTCTTGCAGTACGAGAAGAGGAACTAACGAAAACGGTACAGACGTAGCAGTGTAGTGTGACCCCCCCCCCCCCCCCCCCCCCCCCCCCCCCCCCCCAGCACACACACACACACACACACACACACACACACACACGAGATTTAACACACTAATGCATAAGCCATAACCAAACACACACTTTATAACACAGTTTTAATTTAACAGCAACCCAGTTATGGATTCCCCAATTTAGCTGCGTATGCGTATTTGGGGGAGACCTAACACACCGCTATCCGCCCCCTCATACGAATGAGCTCACAGACACAGCATGATTGGATGCTGATCGCTGTGATTGACAGGGAAGAGGGCGTATGCCACCTGTGAGAAGTCGGCCAATTCGCTCCCGTTGACTCCCGATCGTGGATGGCTGATGATCTCAGGGTTGAGAGTCGCGCACCACGTCGGTGAACCACTCAGGGGCTCAGAAACAGATATAAACGTGACATCATCAACATGGTGACGTTTTCTATAAGGAGGCGATTTAATTGTGTTAATATTAATGGTAGGAGTCTCTGATGTCAGCAACTTTGTACCGGTCCGATTTAAACCCATAAATTTACACTGTACGTTTAATGAGGGACTAAATCACGACATCACTCGGAAATATTAATAGAAAAAAAGTGCAATTATTGCAATATTTAATATTCATTCATTCACTGAACCTCTTAATCCTACTACAGTCGCGTGGAGGGTGGAGCCTATCTCAGCCGACTCTAGGCGAAGGCGGGGTACACCCTGAACAACTCTCCATTCCATCACAGGGCCAACACACTTACAACCATTCACACTCACACCTAGGGGCAATTTGGAACAGCCTGTTAGCCTACCGTGCATGTCTTTGGACTGTGGGAGGAAACCCGGGTACCCGGAGGAAACCCAAGCAAGCACACGAAAATTACCGTTTAATGTTGAACGTATTTATTTATTTTGTTGTTGTTGAAGTTGCAGAGAAACACACTGAGCAAACCACAGCGGAAACCTTATTTAAAGCTCAGAAATGATGTGCAGTGTTAGAACGTGAGGACGAAAGCAGTAGTTCCGCTGAGTTTTTTTCTTTTTAAAAAGGGAAGAGCGACTTTCTATGACGGTGCAATAAGTTAGATCTGCAGTCTGAAGGACAGGTTCGTACTCATAACCTCCTCTACCAACTGACACATTCGTGGGCTAATTAACACGTCCGCCTCACAGCAAGAAGGTCCTGGGTTCGAGTCCCGGGCTCGGAGAGGACATTTCTGTGCGGAGTTCTGTGCTTGCACGGGTTTCCTCAGGGTACTCCGATTTCCTCCCACAGTCCAAAGACATGCACATTATGCTAAGTAGCTGTTAAAAATTGACCCTGGGTGCGAGTGTAAACAGTTGTGTGTGTTGGTCCTGTGATGGACACCCAAGCCTAGTCATTTATTCATTTATTAATTTTACGAACAGTTTAATACGACTCGGGTCGCGGGGATGCCGGAATCAATCATTACCCACTCTGGACCAGGGCGAGGTACACCATGAACAGTCCGCCAGTCCATCACAGGGCCAACATACACAACCATTCACACTCACACTTACACTCAGGGGCAATCTGGAACAGCCAATTATCCTAATGTACATGTGTTAGGAGTGTGAGAAGAAACCGGAGTACCGGGAGACTCTTTGGTAGTTCATTCGTTCATTTTCTAAGTCGCTTAATCCTAATCAGGGTCACGGTGAGGCTGGCGCCCGTCTAAGCCGACTCTGGCTGAGGGCGGGGTACACCCTGGACGGCTCACCAGCCATCGGACGGCACTCCTTGGTGATATTTTTTCATATTTTAGTGTTTTAACAGAATGTGAAGGGAGACGGGGGGTGGTGTGTGACGTACCTGAGTGTGCCGCCATGTTTACGGTTTATGGTGGCTTTTCTCTCCTGTGGCCTCGAGTCCTGTGAGGAAACACAGATCATCAGAATCATAACATGACACAGACACACACTCACACCGAGGGTCGATTTGAGCAGCCAACCAACCTAACGTGCATGTCTTTGGCCTGTGGGAGGAAACCGGAACACCCAGAGTAAACCCACGCAGGAACGAGGAGAACATGCGAACTCCACACAGGAACGCCTTCGCCCAGCACGGGACTCGAACCCAGGACCTTCTTACTGTGATGTGGACGTGCTACCCACTACACCACCGTGCCCGCATTTTTTTTTTTTACTTTAACTTTATTAACGCCGACCCCATAAACTTATATTCTGACCTCATAGTAACAGCTGCTGGTCCATATCGGTGCTTAGAAACAACCGTGTGTGTGTGTGTGTGTTTGTGTGTGTGTGTCTTGGTGGATTTGTGTGTCTCTTTCTTTTGTGTCATTTACATTTGCAGTGAGTGTAAACACATCACATTCCTTCACATGGTAACACTGTGAGTGTGTGTGTGTGTGTGTGTGTGTGAGAGAGAGGGAAAGAGAGAGAGAGAATGAGTGTGTCCCAGATTCAGGACGAATTGGCGAAGACATCAGTGAACCTAATGAGTTTGTAGAGCACCAATTCATTCCTTTCGCCATTTTCCCACGGTGCTTTGGTGGTCACCAGGCCGCCTGTGTGTGTGTGTGTGTGTGTGTGTGTGTGTGTTTGGGAACAGACCAAGATGAGGAAAGAAGAGAATAAAAGGTGTAGTGTGAATGTGTGTTTGTTGTTAATTGCTGTCAATCCCTTCTTTTTTATATGCAGGATGTGGTAAACAGTGTTAAGTCTGAAATGTCACTAGGAAATCACACACACCCACACACACCCACACACACGCCACTTATGAAGAGTGAGAAATGAACACATTACTTTGTATAGAAACTTGAATGAAAGATGCACAGACTCAAAGCCTGATCATATTAAAACACACGGCAGTCACGAACTCAGAGGTGAAACGGTTTCCAGGAAGTTGACACCTTACTACTTCCTGTATACAGCACAACTGAGAGTCTGAGAGTTTTTCTCACAATGAGTCCTGCATCTCTTCCCGCTCTAAAGCACAGAGAATACGCTCAGCCTGGAGGCTGTACTACATACCGTCTATATGCCCCGCCCCTTCCGCAATACGAGCCAATCACATTGTTCATTAGCAGAATGTTTTTCTTTTAAAAGTGTCTGGCCTTTCGGATTCTTACAGAGACTCATGCTATACATCAGGTTGTTTCATTATGTTGCTATAGTAACCAAGGAAATCCAGGGCTCGGGAACAGTTGAATTCTTGGATCTGATTGGTCCCTTTAAACCTGCGTGTTGTTATAACGAATGATAATGTTGAGAAAACCTCCTGCCTGCGATTTTATTCAGTTATAGGTTGAGATCCTGTAATTATTCTCTATCTACAGTTTTTTCTCCGCCTCCACGGTTTTCCTACAACATCATCGTCAGCATGATTCATTCACCTTATACCACAGCAGTTTAGACCACAGAGGTACGTAGGTGTGTAGTGTGTGTGTGTGTGTGTGTACCTTCATGCCATGCCCCAGTGAGTCCAGGCTGCTGTAGGATATGGGCGTACGGCTGTATTTGGGTTTGGGATCTTTGCTGGCAGCAGGTGGGACGATTTTGTTGTTCCTGGAGTATCTTTTAGTCACAGTGAAAGCACCGATCTCTCGACGTGCCACCTTCTCCCGGTGCATGTCTACTGTCTAACACACACACACACACACACACAACACGTACTAGGCATGTGAATCTAACAACAGCTCACGATTCAATTCGATTCCGATTTTCAGGGTGATGATTCGATTCAGAATCAATTCTGGATTCAAACCACTGTTTGATTCATAACCATTACAAACAACTAAACTAAAAAAACTACAAAAAACTATAAACACCCCCGATTCATCTAAAACTCAGATTCAGCACGAAGTGCACACGTTTCTTTCTTTCTTTCTTTCTTTTCTCTCAAAGTTAACCTTCAAAGAAAGAGAAGAGAAACAGGGAAGAAAGAAAGGAAGGAAGGAAGAAAGAGAACAAGGTTGAAATAAAGAAACAGCGAGAGACAGAAAAAGAGAGAAAGAAATAATGAAGAAAAAATTTAAGATAAGAGAAAGAGAGGATGAAGAAAGGAAGAAAGAAATGATTCAAGCAAGAATGAGAATGAAGAAAAAGAAAGACAGAATGAGGAAAGGTGAAAGAACAGAAGGTAAGAAGAAAATGAATAAAGTAAAAAGAAAAACAATGAAAGCAAGAAAAAAGGCAGAAGAGGACGAAGAAAGAAGGAAAAGAAAGAAAGAAAAAAGAACGAAGTGAAATGAAGCGAGGAGAAGTATTGTGAATAAATGACTGTGTGTAACAGAAGAATAATGAAAAGATAAACCTTGTCTATGTGGGCGTGGCCATCGAGGTCAGCGCCATTGTACAGGTTTTATTGATGAATCCGGGTTTATTTCGAACTGAACTCGGTGTGATTACGATGCTGCACTGCTGCAATCAGAATATTTACTTCCTAAAACACTGAATCTCTTCCTCTTCTCTCTGAAAACATCTCCCCTCTTCAGGAGGCTCATTCTAACCCCCTAAACCTTTCATATGCAAATAAAGCGAAACATTTAAATCCCTGACGTCTGATCAGTGCTAGAATTTTCCACCGAATGGTTCAGAGTTAATATTTATCTGATTCGGGATGTTCACGCTTCTGTCCGAGCACTTCCACGGGACCCTGGACACAATGGAGAGCATCAATCAGGTTTAACGCTTAAGCTCCGGGCACCAGAACACACTGGTCCTTTCATTCAGCCTCAGAGAGAGAAAGAGAGAGAGGGAGAGAGAGAGGGAGTTAGAAAGAGAGAGATAGAGAAAGAAAAACAGGGAGCGAGCAAGAGAGAGAAAGAGAGAGAGAGAGAGAGATAAAGAGAGAAAGAGAGGGAGAGAGAGTGAGAAAGAGAGAGATAGAGAAAGAAAAAGAGGGAGCGAGCAAGAGAGTAAGAGAGAGAGTGAGGAGAAAGGGAGAGAGAGAGAGACAGAGTAAGAGTGAGAAAGAGAGAGACAAAGAGAGATAGAGAGAGGGGGCGGAGGGAGAGAGAGAGAGAGAGAGAGATAGAGAAAGAAAAACACTGAGCGAGCAAGAGTGAGAGAGAGAGAGTGAGGGAGAGAGAAAGAGAGAGAGAGATAGAGAGATAGATAGAGAGATAGAGAGAGGGGGGGGAGAGAGAGACAGAGCGAGAGTGAGAAAGAGAGAGAGACAAAGAGAGACGGGGGGCGGAGGGAGAGAGAGAGAGAGAGAGCTCAACTCAGGTGACCTGGTTAGGCAGGACAATCACGGAGCTTTCTGGAATGTCACGTCCGAGCCTGAGTGAAAAGATGGCAGAATAGGGGAAGGAGGGAGGATAAAACAGACCTCGAGGCCCGTGGGAAAATTCAGGCACTTGAAAACGCTGAATGAACATTCACAAAGCCCTTCGCTGTGAGAAAAGTAAATCTCACTGTCTTTTTTTTTGGACATTTAAACTTGTTTATTAAAAGAATTACATCATTTGTTTCTGTATAATCATCACATTCATTGATTTTTTTTAACAATCGGAATATTCAGGACCGTAGCGTCGTTCACCTCGCGTCCTTACCAATCCGATGAGGTTGATGTTGGACTCGATGTGACGGAGCTGCATGCACTGGGCGTCCAGAAGTTTGAGCACGCTGGTGGCTAGCGAGCTTATCTGATAGGCCACGCTAGCTAAAGACTGAGTGGTGAAGGCTTTGGTTTCCTCCAGCGCTTTCTTCGTATCTCCTCCTGCCTGTAAAGCACAGAGAGTCAAACTCAGCTCGGCGTCACTTCTGACCTCCGACACAAACTTCCGTTACAGCAAAACACGTTTCAGAAAAGCTGTCACACCATGTTTGTATATACGAGGTGTGAGAAGATCAAATTCGCTTCTGAATCAAAAGGAGAACGTGGTCATGTAGCAGAAACGGATAGCAATTCTCCTGAGTCATCACGTGATGTCGCGCTGTCAACATCTGGACGTGTGTCCGACGTGTTTAGGTAACATTCACATTTACAGTTTGTGTAATGGGCATTCCATTCAATGAACACCGACAGAGACCCTGGAAATGTTTCGACACCCTATGGCAGTGAAGTGGGTGAGGTGTTCTGATTGGTGTTCACGCTTCAAGACTGGAAGGATGTCAGTGGAAGATGGATGAATGGATGATGTTCTATCCATCTTGATGCATGAATGCCACTTCTGGCTCACTTCTTCATTGCTTGCTAAAGCATTTCAAGGGTCTCCATGGCAGATCTTGCAGCAGAGTTTGGCTCAGAATTTTATGTGCGCTCAGCATTTCAATGTTACCAAAACACGTCTAAAACGGGTCCCGATGATGACAGCGTGACGTCACGTGGCATTCTCACAACTCGTGAGAGTTACTGCTCACCCCTGCTGCTTGAGCTTAACTGTCCTCCACTACAGGGCGTTAACCAGATGATACCAAAATGACAGCCGAAAAAAAAAAAAAATATATATATATATATATATAGGTCCTGGGTTCACGTCCCGGGCTCAGTGAGGGCTTTTCTGTGTGGCGTTTGCATTTTCTCTGCGTGCTTGAGTGGGTTTCCTCTTGGTAAAGTGGTTTCCTCCCACAGTCCAAAAAACATGCATGTTAGGCTAAATTGCCCCTGTGCATCTGTGTGTGTGTGTGAATGGTTGTGTGTCTGTGTTGGGCCTGCGATGGACTGGTGAGCTGTTCATGGTGTACTCATCCTTAGCCCAGAGTCAGCTGAGATAGGCTCTAGCCTCCCCATGACCCTAATAGAATTAACTGGTACGAAACACCACTTGACAACTAAAAAAAAAAACACGATAAAGCAAAACAGGTGAACAGACATTAAACAAAGGGTGTGAACGGACAGAAACTGGAGAGTTTCGCTCTCAGGTGGTTCCTTCTACTAAATTGGGGAAAAAAGTGAAGAAAGAAGTATCGTTTCTGATAGCCGATTGTGAGGGCGAGGACCTGGGCGTGCCAATGCCTGGCATCACAAACTGGCTCTATGGAAGTGAATGGGGTGAGAAGCTCAGACATCAGGGGAGCTATGAGCTCCATATCGAAAGGAGTGAGCTGAAGTGAAGTGAAGTGAAGTGGTTCAGACATCTGATTAGGGGGCCTTCTGGTCACCTCCTTTTAGTTTTCCAGGAACGTCCAACTAGGAGGAGGCCCTGGGGTGGGCCCTGACCTTGCTGGAGGGATTTTATATATATCATCTGGCCTGGGAATGCCTCGGGATCCCTAGGAGGATACTGGAGAAAGGGATACCTGGGTTTCCCCTCCTAGATCGGTTGCCTTTGACTCCATGACTGCACCTCACATAAGCATGATTGATTGGAATTAACAGGCATAAAATGTGTCCAAAAAAAAATAATAAAAAACCATCCTCACACCATCACATCAATTTTACCATCGATTTGAGTGTTTGTTATTTCTGCCAGAGGCAGCGCTTGCGACAAGGAACTAGATTAGATTTTGGAGATGATCCGTATCCAATTTTCACTCATTCATTCTCCAAACCGAATCTTACTAGGGTTGCGAGAAAATCTGAACCTATCTTTTGGAGACGACTCTGAGCGAAGGCGAGGTACACCCTGAACAACTTTCCAGTCCAGTGCAGGACCAACACACACAAACCCTCACACTCACAAACACCCAGGGACAACCTGGTACAGCAAATTAACCTTACGTGCACGTCTCTGCACTGTGGGAGGAAACCCGTGTACCCAGAAGAATCCCACTCAAGCACAGGGAGAAAAAGAAAACTCCACACAGAATCACCCAAGCCCAGGACCTTCTTGCTATGAGACAGACATGCTAACCACTACACCACCGTGCCGCCACGGAGCAAAGTCTGATTCCAGGAATTTATTAAAAGATTCTTTAACATTGTGTGATTGGATCATTTTTTGGAAGTGAGCTATTCCAGCAGGCCCAGCAGGGATTTCTGTGTACTTTGGGTCTATTTGTTTTTTTACGGACGGTTGGGGGAGTTCAGCGCTCTCTGAATGCTCTTGTTGCATATGTGCTTTGTACATTTGACATGAAGTAACAGGACGAGATGTCAGAAATGAGAAGCGGCTTTTGATACAAGGTTCATTTAAAAACATCCACTCAGTGAAACTCGCCAGTTCCTTTCCAGTCAGACCGCAGTAACATATTGTGACCTAAACACCATTAAGAAGCCTCTTACTCCCCGTATTTAATGTCAGTTCACACAGCGAGTCCCTAAGCGTAATACATGTGACATGACCAAAAGTATGTGCAACATACAACATCTCACTCCTGATTTATTCTCCACATGTTTGCTGTTATAATAAGCTCCACTCTTCTGGGAAGACTTTCCATTGAATTTTTGGGGCGTGGCTGTGAGGATGTGTTCATTCATGAGCATACAAAGGACATTATCGAGGAGGTCAGGCACTGTCGTCGGTGTTCCGGTTCATCCCAAAGACGTTCCGTGGTCAGGGATGTGGTGAGGACACTCGTGTCCTTTAACTTTCTTCCAACCTGAACACGCCCATGGCTTCGTGAACAACAGCACTGTCATGCTGGGACACTTTGGCCTCTTCGGTCCAGTGAGGGACAAATCTAATGCTAATGTAAGCTAATGCTACATTTTATTCGGTTGTGTGCTTCCGTCTTTATGTTTAGATATCCAAGATGAAAACAAGTTTATCTCCAAAACACAATTCTACAGTGTATTCTTCTTCAGTATAAAGTAAAAAGGGAACACCACATCCTGATTGGTTCATTATCTCCAGATTATTTACGTTATTTACACCTCACGAACCGGGGATAATGCACGCATCAATATGGTGGATGCAAAAAAATATTTGTTATTCGTCCCAGTTACTGATTCTGAAATCCTGGAACTTTAACAATTTGAAATGGCTCAGTGGTTTAGGCAGTGAGATACTGATCTGAAGGTTGGGGGTTCAATCCCCACTACCACCACTGTTGGGTCCTTGAGCAAGGCCCTTAACCCGCAATTGCTCAGTTGTATAAAAAAATGTAAACAAAAACAGCCTTCAAAAAAATCTACACGATAAGACCCTTGAATTTTCATCCATCCATTTGCTGAACCACATAATTTTAGTTTGCTTTCCTCAAGTTCCGGTGTAGGATACACTAAAACAATTATTCTGCTCAGGCTGGGTGAATATCCACCTCACCTTCAGCCAATGACTATTAAATATTCTGTATCACATATAACATTTGCAGACAAAGACACTGAGAGGAACCGAGCAGAGGTTTGTAAAAATCCAAACCGGATCATCATGGAAGATAAAACAAAAACATTCTCAGAGTCCTTAGAGAAGCGAAACCAAAACTTACGCACAATGAGAAATAATATAACAAGATCACGTTGATTATTATACCAGCAGATATTGTTTTAATAATGAAGAAAGATCTGCGGAACATCTGGTTGAAATATATCTAATATCAAAGGTGTTTTTGAGTTCACAGCCTGGATTTCACTTGGGAAAGTAAATATGGTGTAGTGTATGTTCCCTAAAACATCATCAGTTTATAAAGGATCAGTGATGTATCTTTAATCATCGACCCCGATTAAAGGGACTCGGTGAGGGGCCCCGACGGGAGCCAAAAAAAATAACAAATGTAGAGAAATGTGCGTGTTTTGGGAAGCAGAACAAGAAAGAAAAGTACAGGAGGGGTTTTTTAGATGTGTGTGGGAGTACACGTTCCTCCGTGACATGAGTGTACACCTGAACACACGTGAGTCCTATTTCAGCCTGGAGATGTTCGAGTCGCTCACCTGGAGGTAGTTGCTCTCACAGTAACCGGCCACATTGCACAGGTTGCTGTAGTTCTCCAGGAGCGCCTTCCGGGCCGCCGGGGCCTCTTGCAGGATGGTGCTGATCTCTTCCGCACAGCTTTGCTCCTTCATCGTCGAGAGAGAGACAGCAAGTGTGTGTGTGTGTGTGTGTGTGTGTGTGTGTGTGTGTGTGTGTGTGTGTGTGTGTGTGTGTGTGTGT
>JAOUQZ010000024.1:24118240-24136561 GCA_028564935.1 Neosilurus hyrtlii | reverse complement strand
TTATTATTATTATTATTATTATTATTATTATTATTATTATTATTGTTATTATTATTATTATTGTTATTATTATTATTGTTGAAATAATGGTAGTTACATCACATTAACCAAATTTTTTTAAAACTATGATTTTAACTAATTTTGGACGGAATCTATAACCAGTTCCTGGGGATGTTCCCTCACTGGAGAGAGCTGAGTTCACTTTGGGAAGTTGGTGCCCTCCAGAAAAGGCACAGAAAGGATTTAAGAAGGATTGGACCTATAGGGCCACCTACGGTTTCGATTGTGATATAACACAATATATTGTATTAAAGAAGTCTATCCATCTATGTAGCCACCATCTGTCTTTTCAGAGTTATTGGCACCCTTCAAGATGAAGTGATAACATAGTCAAATAAAATATTTTAGATTGTACATGTAAGCTTCTAGCATTTCCAAAAAAGTATATGTGCTTAAAAACATTTAGTCCAAAACAAGTGCGATTTAAATGTAAAATATCACATTTGTAAATCCAGTTTAAAAGAAAAGAAATCGTTTCCTGTTATCCAGTAGCTTGCACGTTCTCCCTGTACTGCCATTGGTTTCCTCCCAAAATCCAGACATGCCCATTAGGCTAACTGGATGTTTGAAATTGTTCTTAGGTTTGAGTGTGAGTGTGAATGGTTGTGTGTGCTGCCCTGGGACGGACTGGCGAGCTGTACAGGGTGCACATCGCCTTCGCCGCTGAGTCCGCCGAGAGAGGCTCCGGCCTCCCCGAGACCCTGATAGGATTAATCGATTCCGAAAATGAACGAAAGAGTGAGCTAACTGTAAGACTTTCAATTAAAGATCTGTTCTGGCATCAACTGTCAAAAAGCTGAGCAGCTCCAGTGCGGCGCTGGGAGTAGAATTCATTCCATTAAGTCTATACAACATGGGATCTGATTACGATCCAGATCTTCGAACATCAAGTTTCAATTCCACCAAACGTTACTATATCGGCTTGCTATGAGGAACAAGCCTGCAATCAGTGTGGTTTTCTCTTGGTGATTTTAAGAGGAGACGCCATCGTAACCAGTGTGCACCAAGTGTACGAGCGCACCCCCCCCAATCCACTTAAGAAGGTGACCTGTTCTATCATCCTCTTTTGCACATTCTGGATTTGCACTGGAAATAGAACACAACAGTTTATGAAGTTCATGTAATGTCAGGTTCATGCACTGAACTCTCCCTCCTTTTTCAACAACGTCAAAGTAAATCCAAAATTCCAGAATTCCATTCTGAGGCTCCTTCACAGAGAACACAGACAAAGAGCTGGTGAAGAAAGGGTTAAAACTGCACTCATGGGGTACATAGTGTTAAGGTTCCCCATTCAATAGTGAAGATCTGATGTGTTTATCTTCTATTATCACTTCATTCTGGATGAATATAAAGGTTTCCTGGGGAAACCACCCCAGCTCACGAGCTTAGTGTCTCTTATTCACCTGCTCTACATCTTGTTTTGGTTCTGTATCTGTGTACAATAACGATAACAAGGCGGCGTGACCGGAGGAACCATCTTGTGCGTGTGTGTGATAACTTGGCGGCGCAACAGCGATTGGTAGAAAGTGTAAAAGTCTGAGATCGAGTGATAAGAAACAGAAGAAGGGAAAAGAAGGGAAACGAATAAAAAGATGGGGATGTTATTAATATCACGGCGGCCGGTGCAGGGGTCATTAACACTCGCGTACAGGAGTAAACTAATGGCTTCACAAAGACGTTGTGGTAGGTTTTATTTTATTTCCTGGAGATACCCCACTGTATTTCACCTTCCTGGAACTGAACTGGAAAAATTGATGTAACTCTTTACGAACTAATGTGAGGCATAATTTAACTTTAAATCAACCCACGTTATTTATTTATTTATTTATTCATTCATCCATCCATTATTTTTTTTATTTGTTGAATGACACTAGATTTATTTATTTGTTTTTTATTGGTCTTGATTACGAGTTTATATAATAACTGGTGTAATGGGGAGGATCTGGGTAAAATCTGGATAAAGGAGGCTCAGGTGATGCTCAGTTTGTCCAGAAGAGGGCACCAGATATTACTAAATCCATTCAAAGAAAAACATACAGGAGGCACAGGAACAATGAAGGATTACTACTTATATACTTAACACTCATATCTAATAAACAAACCGAGGTGTAACACACACAAAACTTAAGAAACAAAATGGAAAACAAAACTGTTTCAGGAAGAGTGATGTAGATGTTTTTCGTACTTGGGTCCCTGAAATATTAAGTTAGTGGTGTTTGAGTGGAGGAGGGTTCGAGGCATCTTTACTGCACTTTAAGGTCAAATTCATCTCACAATAAGTCACTTTGATCTTGATTAATTGTGCATCTGTCAGGGGCGGTCGGAGCCAATCACAGCTGCCTTCAGGTGCGAGGCGGGGTTACCCCTAAAGAGGTCACCAGCCTGTCACAGGACTAACACAGACCCAAACACTCATTCACACTCACATTCATACCTGTGGATAATTTAAAGTAGCCAGTTGACATAAGGCATGTGCATTTTGGAGGAAACCGGGGTAACCAGAGGAAACCCACAGACGCAAGCGCAGGTAGAACATGGAAACTCTACACAGAAAATTTATTGTCTGATGTGAGTTTCGAACCCAGAACCTTCTGTAGAGTCATCTGGGGTGGGGTTTTTTTTTTTGGGTGTTTACTGCTGCACACATGTATAAATAAATTAAACCCCACTACCTCACATGGTGCCACACATGACTGCTGTCACAGGGTCCTTCTCTCTCCCCAGCAGCGAGTGTGGGACAGAGCCGAGACCATGATTAGGATGCAAGGGAGCGAGTCATTGCTGCAAATTTAAAATATATTGATTCTCCTTTAGTGGTGTTCTGTCCTGGCCGAGCAGCCACGGCCGAGGCCAGACCAGAGACAAATATAAACACGTACAGAGAATCAGACTGGTGGAGAATATGTAGATGTGTCTTGTGTACCCTGAAGTAGGTTAGGATGGTGCATCACAGACACAAATCAGTGGAGCTGTTGGTATCACAGGTTAGTAATTCCATATGTTACAGGTGTGACGTCATGACACCGAGGAAGGGAAGTTGCAGCAGCGGGTCACGAACGCATCATCAGGTCTGTCTAAGACACGGAAAACAGGAAAGAAGGCATTTTTGGTGCCATTTGGTGAACAAAAGTGGACACTAGAACTTTGCATTAGCTATGTTAGCATCAGCTTCAAAGGCTGCAATGGTTTTATGCACTACTAATCTGCTTAGCAGTGCTAATAGGATCAATATTAATAACACACTGTGATATAATCTGATTGGGGTACTGGTGACAAAGATCACAGTGACGTCTCTTAAAATGAAAGAACTTCACTAAAAGAGTATCCCCCAAATCCTCACACATACACACACACACACACACACACACACACACACGGAGAGCATGGACAAAGCTGGCAGTGCTGTTTGCTCATTGTTTATCACAGTGATTGTTACACAGCTAATGGTGGCCAGATTAGCATACAGGGACGTGTAGGCAAACATCAGCTTCATGGTGGAGAGGAACCTGCCAGCCAGACACACACACACACACACACACACACACACACACACACACACACACACACACTATATGTGTGATATTGAGGAACTATTTTGTATGGCATGCGTTGAGCTCATGGAAAGTTCTGATTTGCATTCCAGCTGTAACGTCGTGCGGGAAAATACCATGGATGCCTTCATGCTTGTCTTTTGTTAGCAACAAGTTAGCTAGCTATCTTTGGTGGGGCGAGTACTCTAACGCTTGTGATGTCTTTACATTTTCAAAACAGCAAGCGTCCTAAAGGCAGAGCTCCTAATAGATATCTCTATCGATAGGTGTCCAAGGCTGGTGTTATGAGAATAGCGTGGCTCCTTTAAGGGCTGAAATAAATAAGTAAATCAATCAATCAATCAATCAATCTTCCCAACAATGGTTTGAAGTGAAAGAAGGAAAGGTTAACACTGAGCTTTGTTCTCACCACCTTTCACTCACTGCTTTCCAAATTCATTTGTATCGCCTGTCTTATTAGTTTAATTGTCCGTTTAACGAGTTCATGATACTTGCTTCCTTTTAAAGTTTGTCTGCCTACCTGAGTTAGAATTATGTGTTTTTTTTTATTCTGTGCGAGTCTGAACGGTGATGTATGAGCCTCTCTTTTTCTTAGGTTTCAGTTTTGCAGTATTAGTGCACATGCATTACCCGGCGTGCAGCCTGTTTCAGATGCTCCTGCCCTCTTTCACTCCTTTTTTTTCCTAACACAATTTCCTCCAGGATCAATAAAGTGGTTCTGATTGTTACAAAGAAGTCTGTTTTTTTTTTTTTACTGCTTCCTGTCGTCATGCAAGTCAGTGATACATAACAGCCGATCAGCACCAACTCAAGCATGGACACGGGACAACTATGGAAACCTATAAGGCTCTGCTCAGGTGCTCCTCTATTATTATTCTTTTTTTTTTTAAAGAAAGTGTTGTGTTTTAGTGTAGAAGTGGTATTTCGGATGCAATCCTGGAGGTGCTCTGCAGTGCTGTGTACTTGTGAGAAACTCATGTGGTGAGAATAAGGCTGTCGATGGGGATGTGAAACTCTCTGTTTTTAATGTTAATTCATTAAGAAATGCTGAACTATTTTCCTGATCTGATGCTGCTGGTTGCTATAACGCACGCGCTAAGTGGAGGTGAGCGTGCGGGAGTGATGTGCGCCAATGGGAGCGGAGGGCCGGTCTCCGGTCTCCTCCCGCCTCCTCTGCTCCTCTTCTTCTTGCTTTCCGCAACACGTCGCGTTTTGTTTTTCATCACAGGACTCTTTCTCTTTCCACCCCTCCCCTCCTCCCCCCCTTTTTTCTTTTTCTCGGTACATGGCGCAGAGGAGCCGCGCGAGCCGCGAGCCTCGTGTCCGTCCATCGCCGGGCGTCGCGGATTTGGATGTAGCCGCGCGAGGGGGGAAAAATCGGCGATAAGACCGGTGGCGCACCGGGTAGCAGGCGCGCGCCAACGATCCTCCTTTCTCTCCATCCATCCTTAACATCAATCCATCCTTCCTCCCACCTACTGCATCTCTCTCTCTCTCTCTCTCTCTCTCCCTCTCTCTCGCTCTCTCTCTGCCCGTCCATGTCGCGCGATGCCGCACGCGGACGCCGTTCTCGTTTCCGGAGGACATGATCGCAGCGCTAGGAGCCACCTATGGAAACAGGGGATCAAAATTTTAGGAAGAAAAGAAAGAGGATATCAGCCGGGTCTTCCTTTGATTTTATTTCATTTTATTTCTCCTTTCATCTGTCTGTTGGTTGATTGATTGATTGATTGATTGATTCTGATTGGTTGGTTTTCTCCCTCGTGCATCTGCTCCCTTTTCTAATTTGGCACACGGATGCCACCGACACATCTGCACCCCACTCACACTTAGCCCTCTTCTGGATTCATTTCAAACCATTCACCGGTTTAGCTTTCATCTGCCATCCCTTTTCTTCACGCTTCTTCCCTCCAGCTCATTCCATCAGGGTGTTTAGTTATAGCTTATTAAAGGAGCAAAGTGTGTGTGTGTGTGTGTTAGACAATTTTGCTGCTCTTTGGCTCCACACTTGTTGTGATATATTGCATATATAAGGTATAAGGGCAAAGCATCCTTCTGTTCCTAAAGCATCCGTCCTCCACCCCCCATTTCACGCCAACATTTCATCCTTGCGTTCCCCCCGGAGCGCTGTATTTAACACCTTTAACACATCGTACACAACGAGCTGAGCTCAGAACCTGCAAAAGGACTTAACACACATATTAAATCCGCTGGCATGTTTGTCACATGCAGGTTTCCGCTCATCATTATGTCATTAAAGGGCCTATAAGCAGATTTGATGATAGATTAGTATGTGGGTATGGTATTCGATTACTAAGCTGCTTCTTTAGCTGCTCTTTTTGTATAAAAAGAACAGGAGGAAGAAGCACAGCACCAGCCGGAGAGGCTCTTCCAAATTTCTTCCTTAATTAGTAATCGTACAAACGCAACCATAAGGTTCCCAGCGCGTCCGCCTCCTTCCCCCTCCTTCCGCTCCAACCTGTCCCGTTTTTTCCATTCAGTCCGCTCCCCTTCTTTCTCCAATATTTATTTCCTGTACGTGAAGAGGAAAGGGGGTCCCCCCGTCGTGCAATGCAGCAGCATGGGCACGTTTGACCGCGGCGTGCAGATGCTGCTGACCACGGTGGGCGCGTTCGCCGCGTTCAGCCTCATGACCATTGCCGTGGGCACAGACTACTGGCTGTACTCTCGCGGCGTCTGCAAGATCAAGACGACCAACGAGAATGAGACCAGCAAGAAGAACGAGGAGGTCATGACCCACTCAGGGCTCTGGAGGACATGCTGCTTGGAAGGTAAGGAGCTTGTCCTGTCTCTTTCTTGTCCCTGTATTGCAGGCTTGTCCATCACGTCACATCAAGTATTTTTCAAGGCTTTCTTTTTCCGCTAACACACAAGATTCAACTCATCACCTCACACTCATGACTGGCTGATCAAAGATCACGGGTCTGGGCTGAAGTAACTTGTGGAATTGAAAGAAAAATGTCGATATGAGTCCTTTTTTTGTCCATGGAAGTTTGATGTTTGGTTTATGGTCACGTCTTTTCTACATCCACGAAAAACAGCAGTCAGTCTGAGAATCAAGATTCCTGGAAACTCCATCACCTTTTAACTGGTCTGTGGTCCTGCCAATGGCGTGTATTCAGACATTACCGCCTTCCCATGTTCTCTCTAATACTCCTGACCTCCGACGCCAACGACCATGAAAAAATCATAAGCCAGAGTTCTCCCAAAGCCCAAGTTCTCAGATCAGATCAGTACACAGCAGTAATGTTACCTCATGGGTGTTACATAACCCCTATAGGAAAAATAACCACCACAGGAGCCGTACGATGAGGCAGAGTTACTGGAACTTCCCGGAAATCGATTTTTTTTTTCAAGAACAGAATGTCCTGATGTGTTTTTACCTTTTATACCATAGCAGTTTGCCTACAAATACCTTTCATTTATTCATTCATTCATTCATTCATTCCTTCATTCCTAATCCTACTGGGGATTTGGGGAGGTGGAGCTTATTTCATCCGACCACCAGCAGTCCTGAAGTACTTGTATAAACCATCAGCGATGACAAACCCAAACTATCGCACCTGCTATTTCCTGTTATGTTTTACAAGAAGCTCACAGTGTTGAATGACTTGGGATTTTGTTATGACTATAATAAATTGAAACCCTTTAATTTCAGGTGATATTCACTCATTCACTCTTTCATTCATTCACTCACTCTTTCATTTCACTCACTCACTCACTCACTCACTCACATTCACTCACTCTCTAATTTCACTAATTCACTCTTTCATTCATTCACTCACTCTTACATTTCACTAATTCACTCACTCTCTCATTCACTAATTCACTCTTTCATTCATTCACTCACTCTCTCACTCACTCACTCACTCATTCACTCACTCTCTCATTTCACTAATTCACTCACTTTCTCACTCACTCATTTACTCTCTCATTTCTCTCACTCACTCACTCACTCTCTCACTCACTCTCTGAATCACTCTCTGAATCACTCTCTGAATCACTCACCCACTCTCTCTCTCTCTCTCTCTCTCACACTCTCTCACTCACTCGCTCACTCACTTTCTCACTCACTCACTCATTTACTTTCTCTCACTCACTCACTCATTTACTTTCTCTCACTCACTCACTCACTCATTCTCATTTACACTCATTCACTCACTCTCAGCCGATTCATCATGTTAACTCTCTCTCTCTTTCTCTCACAAGAGAGACACACACACACACACACACACACACACACACACACACACACACACACACACACACACACCAGACGATTCAGTGAAGACACAGGACCACACATTTTTGATTATATTATTGACTTTAAATATGTGTGAGAGTGAGTGTGAATGGTTGTGTGTGTTGGTCCTGTGATGGCCTGGCGAGATGTCCAGGGTGTAACCCACTTTCGCCCAGAGATGGAGATGAGCGCCAGCCTCATGGCGACCCTAATTAAAATTAAGCAGCTTAGAGAATGAATGAATGAATATCTACAAATAAGTGTAATAAGCTTATATATGGTTAATTATAATAATCACTTGTTAAGAAGATCGGTTTGTTTGTTTGTTTGTTTATTTACTTATTTATTTTGCCATGTAGGTGGACATTCATTCTCTCGGCGTCATTTTCATTTTTATGGCTACAATAAACTTTAAAGAGCATTTTTTTATCCATTTGATTCCTTAGAACGATAGAAGTATGAATACGTCTCGTATACGTTACACTGTATATTACATGTAGAGTCGCTGACTTTGGCCACATCTGTGAGCGTGTCCTTAACATCTGTTCAAGTTTTTCTGTCCTTCTGTCAGCCACATCCCTAAAGCACAAAATGTTGAAGAGGTTTTGATGTCTGATGTATTACTGCGCGGTGAAACGTTTGGGACACACCCTAATATCCAATAGTTAAAGGATTAAAATTTGGGTGGTTTATTATTAAATTACCAAATAAACCCCGATAGAGAAATCAGGAACA
The DNA here is from genome assembly GCA_028564935.1 of Neosilurus hyrtlii. Lineage (NCBI taxonomy): Eukaryota > Metazoa > Chordata > Actinopteri > Siluriformes > Plotosidae > Neosilurus > Neosilurus hyrtlii. The sequence continues at coordinate 24,127,951 of JAOUQZ010000024.1, read as the reverse complement.
CCGTTGTTACAACGTCAAAACCATCGTTACTACAGCAACACTGACGTTATGATGCCAACACCATAGTTATTACATCAGCACCGTTGTTACAACGTCAAAATCATCGTTACTATGGCAACACTGTCGTCACTATTTCAACACCATTACTACTACATCAACACTGTCATTACAACATAAAAACCATGGTTACTATGTGAACATTGTTAATCAAAATCATTGTTACTATGGCAACACTGTTGGTACTCTGTCAACACCATTGTTATTACATCAACACGGTCATTACAACATCAAAACCATTGTTACTACAGCAACATTGTCATTACTACATCACCACCTTCGTTACAATTTCAAAACCATTGTTACTACGGCAACACTGTTGTCACTACATCCTTATTAGTTCTTCTTCTTTTAACATGTCCCAGGTTTGATCACGTCCTGCATGTTCATGGAGACCATACCGCATCCTTATTGGTTGGTACTGCGTTCCTACTACTCTGTATACGTTCTTACCGTATCCACCCAATCTTTTGAGGATGTAGTGGTAAGATAGCTGAGTGTGACAGCAGTTTAATAAGTGCTATTTGTGTCTATTTGGTTTTACACTAAATATTTGAAAACCGAAATATCATGATACATATTTTGTCTGTTAAAGTTGTTTTAAAGTATCGAAGTGTTGTTTTTCTTTTAATCGTATCGCTAATAAAACCCTCCTGCAACTCATCAGTCATGTACGAGTTCCTCAGAGCTCCCCGAAGCGAGCGAGGCGTAAATCACAGAGCTCAGCTCAGACGATGAGCCGCTGGAGGTGGAGCAGATTTACAGCGAATGTGTTAGCGTAATCTTCCCCTGGAGCGGTCCGAATCCGATCGGAGGGAGGCAAGACCACAGTGAAATTACCAGGACTTCAAATATTTACATCCGATCAGCGCCTGCATGTGTGTGTATTTGCGTGTGTGTGTGTGTGTGATGAAAAGACCACCCAGTAACTCACACAGTATATGCAACATTAAAAATACTTTCATCTCAAAATGCTTTTAGAATCTGTATACAGTGTGTGTGTGTGTGTGTGTGTGTGTGTGTGTGTGTGTGTGTGTGAGATAAATCTCTTGACAAATCCATTTCGTAGTAATACCTTAACGAGGCATGATGAATGTTCATTACATGATCATCACTGGAGTTTATTACAATCTGAAGATGATATTATATTAATAATAAACTTCCACCTTTACCTGAAGTGCAGGATTTAAATCCTCTGAAGTCACGGCCAATCAGAAGACTCGCATTGTCATTTTATATGAATGATTTCTGGCTTGCAGCTCAGAAACTGTTGAAGGTGCAGAATCAACACTCTCAATCAGGCTGACATTCGTCTCTGTAAGCAGGAGAGGATATTCACGCTGAAAGACAAACACGTCCATTACATTTAGCAATTTTTTTTCAACTTAAAAAAAAAACGCATACTGGAGGCATCAGCAAGCAGAAAAGGGGACTTTGTCTTGACTTTGACTTTGTTTGAATGAAAACATCATGGAAACATTTATACAATACACTTTTACTGAATATTTGCATGTCATAACATGCTATGGGTGGAAAATGCAGCAAATACGTAAGGATTAACCTGCAGCGTCCGCCTCACAGCAAGAAGGTCCTGGGTTCGCGTCCCGGGCTTGGGTGTTTCGGTGTGAAGTCTGCAAGTTTCCTCCAGGGCACTCCGGTTTCATCCCACAGACATGCACGTTGTGCTGATTGGCTCTTCCAAATTGCTCCCAGGTGTGTGTGTGTGTGTGTGTGTGTGTGTGTGTGTTAGCTCTGCGATGGCTTGGCGAGCTGTTCAGGGTGTACCCCACCTTAGATATAGGCACCAGCCACCCCACAACCCTTGTAGGATGAAGCAGTTTGGCAGATCAGTGAGAAACAATGAATTTTAAAAGTAGTGTAGTGGTGCCAGTGCTCGTTTGTGTCTAGGACTAGGAAAGGGCATTTCTGTGGGAAATCGTGATCATGGTAATGGAAGCCCATTTCCGCCACTAGAGAAAAAAAGTCAGCTCGTAAGTCATAATTAGGAAATGGTAAGTTGTATTTATAGGTTACTAAGTCATAATTACTAGTTAGTTAGTTCTAGCTGTGAGATTCTAAGTCATAATTATTAGTTAGTAAGTCCTAGCTGTGCGATTCTATGTCATATTTACAAGTTAGAATCGCATAGCCAGGACTTACTAAGTTGTAATTACGAGTTAGTAAGTCCTAGCTATGAGATTCTAAGTCATAATTACGAGTTAGTAAGTCCTGTCTATGAGATTCTAAGTCATAATTACGAGTTAGTAAGTCCTAGCTATGAGATTCTAAGTTGTATTTACGAGTTAGTAAGTCCTAGCTATGAGATTCTAAGTTGTATTTACGAGTTAGTAAGTCCTAGCTTTGAGATGCTAAGTCATAATTATGAGATGCCAAGTTTCAATTATGACGTACTAACTAATAATTACAACTTAGTAAGTCCTGGCTATGCGATTCTAACTTGTAAATATGACATAAAATCGCACAGCTAGGACTTACTAACTAATAATTACAACTTAGAATCTCATCGTTAGGACTTAGTAACTCATAATTATGAGTTAGTAACCCATAAATACAACTTAGCATCTCATAATTATGACTTACAAGCCAACATTGTTTTCTCTAGTGGTGGTACTGGGTTTCAATACAGGGTAAAAGTATCGTGTAAATAAAAAAACATCAGATCCTGTATCAGTATATAAAGTACCATTAATTGTTTTTGCAAGGAGGAACCACTCTCTGAACTCATAAACCCATACCCTGTGTGAGGGTAGAAGAGAAAAGTCTCTTAGCGCCACCCTTCAGTCCCAGTGGGAGTATCTTCATTTCTCATTTGTTAAAATTGAACTCCCCGCCCACTTCAGTTGCTGAAGCTTCGATGTGATTGCGCAGGTTAAGTGTCACTGTCTGTTCTCTCTGACTGATCATCGGCATGCGTCCAGCTCTGCCTGTAAGATTCTGCTCTCAGTTCAGCGTATTGATTGTTTAACCAAACCAGGCTTGCATTTAAACTAACAGCAGCTGAAGAGAAGGTTCAAGGGATTGGAGGAGGTTGTAGAGAGCACATCGATGAGCCGCATGATGATGAGTGTGGAGATATGGCTCATTCACAAAAATAATATCAATAATAATAATAATAATAATTAATGCATTCATTATATAAATGTGTCCAATCCGTGATACAGTGATGACGTTCTGTACCCAGAAGTTTTACTTATATTTCTGGAAGGAGTATAGTTATAGTATAGGAGGATAGTTATAGAATATAAGAATGAAGGTTATTTTTCTGTATCAGTACGCGGACAGATATGTTCCTGTTCAATTTAATGAAATTTATTATGATATTTTTAAATAATAATAATCTGGCGAGCTGTCCAGGGTGTGCCCCGCTCTGGTTTTATATTAAAATAATTTAACCACAAACCGAGGTCAAATATTCACTCACCATACTATATTGTCAATAAACAAACTCATTTTAATAAAATAATATAGAAACATTAAAATATTACACTATTTGAATATATTTCTCTAAACATTTTTGTAAACTGTGTATAATCGCAGTTTGCTTCCTGAATGTGTGTAAAGATCCTTTATCTGACGTTAGGAGCCAATTATTCTGTAGACTGTGCTACATAAATGGATGAACCATAAGATTATTAACACACACATACACACCTAAACTGGCATGATGGATGTGTCGCTTGCGGTCTGCGGCTCATCTGAGCAATTCGGATGCAGGAATAGCGACTGGAGCAAATCTGCTTTATTAATCTTCATTATTCTCACAATGGAGACGTGAAGCTAAAGCTGAGAAAGCAGCTCACTTATATACCTAATTTCCTATTTTTCCTCTGGACATGTTCCCTGTTTATCCCCTATTCATCCACCGACGCTCCGAGTCAAGTAAAACTCTTGCATGCCACACTGTTGACGATCGAACAGATTTTCAGTGCTGTATGCATCCATATGTCGGCGGTTGGAATACGTATCTGCGAGCTGAGGTGTGAAAATGATCATCTCTGATTATTGTGCATTGCTTCCCACCCCGTAAGGTTTAAACTCACACACCTTCTTAGGGGTAGATTAGCATATGCATGCTTAGCACATATGTGTTTAGTGTGTTACCTGTACATGTGCATGTAGTGTTTGTTGAGTAAGTGCATCCAACAAGTGCAACAGTAACAAAATATTTAGGAATCTGACCTTGCCTCCAAAATAACTTTATTAGAAGAGCTGTTACAAAGTGCAAGTGCTTGAAATCTGTGCGCGCGCGTGTGTGTGTGTGTATGTGTGTGTGTGTGTTGCAGATGAATAATCATGCCCATATGCTTCTTGGCGATGGAGGATTATGTACATAGACTGATTAGATAAGGATTAGTACATTGGTGTTTCTCCAGCTAATATCCTGACTTTACATTATAGTGAAGCCAAATTCAGTAATATAGCAATGCTGTAGCAAACTTAAAGATAAGAAGGCTAAATGTCAGTAAAGCCAAACACAGTAAAGGTAAACACAGTAAAGTTAAACACAGTAAAGCTAAACACAGTAAAGCCAATTACATTAAAATTGAACACAGGAAAGCCCAACACAGGAAATTTGAACACAGTAAAGTTGAACACAGTAAAGCCAAAAACAGAAAAGGTAAACACATTAAAATTGAACACAGGAAAGTCCAACACAGTAAATATAAACACAGGAAAGTTAAACACAATAAAGCCAAACACAGAAAAGGTAAACACAGTAAAATTGAACACAGGAAAGCCCAACACAGGAAAGCCCAACACAGGAAAGCCCAACACAGGAAAGCCCAACACAGAAAAGTTGAACACAGTAAAGTTGAACACAGTAAAGTTGAACACAGTAAAGCCAAAAACAGAAAAGGTAAACACATTAAAATTGAACACAGGCAAGCCCAAAACAGTAAATATAAACACAGGAAAGTTAAACACAATAAAGCCAAACACAGAAAAGGTAAACACAGTAAAATTTAACACATTAAAGCCCAAAACAGTAAATCCGAACACATTAAAGTAAAACATAGTAAAGTTAAATACACTCAAGCTAAACACAGTAAAGCCAAATGCTGCAAAGTTCAGCACATCAAAGTCAAACACAGTAAAACCCAACATTGCCAAGTCAAATATCGCAAAAGCAGGTAAAGAGAAATCCAAACACAGATCATACAGACAGAAATACACAAATCACCCAATACAGCGCAGTCCAGAACACCGCATTCTTCCTTTATCATATTAAAAAGTAAATGTACTGTAGGCATCATGGGATCAGATTCTGGAAGATCTGTAACGTTACTGCTTCCCGGCACAGGCCTTTTCCCACAGTACATTTGCATGCTAAATCGCCTCCTAACTCAGGACATAGGCGTAAAGGAGCACGGTGATAACTGACTTACCCATAATGTCCAACCAAACAGTAACCATGTGAGGAAAAAGCACTCCATATCCACCAGTAGCACCTTCATGGCCTTTAGCGAAGCCATAACACTCTGTGAGACGAACATAAAGAGCAGGAGGAGAATGACTTGGCGATATTGCATCACTCAGTCACCGGTGTTGTCACAGTAAAGAGACGGATTTCCTTCATTTGCTCTTAATGCCAGACGATCGTTACTGTTTTATTGGCCTCTGGTCCTCCACGTACACCATCTACAGCCATGTAATCATGGGCCTCAGTCGTTGATACCAAGTAAACAGCGCGCGAAGCGGCGACATCGGCAAAGAAAAAAGATCACAAATCTCAATGAAATCTAACGTACCGTCAGTAAAAAGTGTCTATGAAGGGTTTTGGTTGCTCTGTCAAGGAAGCCAGAGTTCTTACTTGTTGATATTATACTTATGATACCCCCCCCCCCTTTTTTATTATTAAAAGCACACATTACAAAAATGGCAACATTTAGGAGATATAATGGTTAATAATAATAATATCAGATGATGAGTAGAAATGTGATTTACTGCCACTAAAATTTCTTTATTTCCGTTGTGATGTGTTATAAGAAGCTTACGTCTTTAGCCTACGGTCACACTAGTTGTTTTTTTTTCTTTTTGTGGGTGTGGCCTGCCTAAATGCATAACCTACAATTAGACATTACTTTTATTTATGTGTTATTTCTTTATAAATAAATATATATATGAAATTGTAGTACTATTATTTTTCCCACATACAATATATTTAGCTCTACTTCGACGTATCAAACACTCACATCTCTGGTCGAGGGCAAAGTACATCCTGATAAAAAAAAAATTGTCTGTATATATGTGTGTATATATATATATATATATATAAAAATTTTTAACACTTTTTAATAAATTCTGCCTAAATAAATATTTGTTCTTATTGATGTTATTGGTTTTATTCCTGAAACTGAGATGAGAGTGAAATGAAACTTATTTTGATGTCGTGCTTTTGCCAAGAGTCAGCTGAGATAGGCTCCAGCCTCCCTGCGACCCATATAGAATTAAGTGACTCGGAAAGTAAAAGAATTAATAAATGAATTAAATAAAACAATACCTTAAAATATTAAAAATTAACATATATTACTAATAAACTCCCCACCTGAACATGTGCAGGTAAACAGGCATGAATAATCAAAACAGGGTCTTTTGGGTTTTTTTTTTTACTTTCACACACCGAGGGTGAAGAGTGTCCTGAAGGAGCGGATAAGGACAGGGTCCTAGTGGGAAGGTGTCTGAGTCATCCTCATGTCTGCTTCAGTGCTGAAACTGGGTTAGAGTTCGATAACCAGGGATAAGAAGAAAGTACAACTCTTCTCCTCCTCTCGTCTCGTCTCGTCTCATCTCGTCTCACTTTCTGATGAATGGCAGGTGTGCGTGTGTGTTCTCTCACATGATGGAGCACATCTGCATTTAGGAAATGAAAGACCTGCCGATAATCATCATCGTCATCATCATCATCCTCCTCCTCATCATCTCCTCTCTCTCAGACACACATACGTACCTTTGCTCCGTTTTCTTCCGCCGCACACCGTTCCCTGAATGAAAGCGAGTCTGAATTGGATCAGTACTTTATTAACACAATCTGTCTGATTTACTTTGAGCACCATTAAGATTGGCTCATTTGCTCGAGCACAGAAAATAAATTGCACTTGTAATTCGTTTCCTGTCTGCCGGCGATCCCGCTAACAATGATGGCTGTTTAAAATAGCAGCGCCGCCAAAGCAGCTCATTTGCATATGCAATCACCGCTTTAGGCCGCGAGGAACGGGGCGGATTGTGCATTTTTTATTTATTTTTTTGAGAAAAAAGCGACTGATCGAAAGGCAGCTGATCGAAAGTAGTTTTCCCCCCGGTGAGATCGAGGTTACAGTTAAACCAGATGAGATTTTTTGATGTCGTGCTTGATTACATCACCTGCCTCCTGAGAGATAGAAGTGTAAAAACATTTTAAACTTTCGCTTCACCTGGAGTTTTGATTTGCATTAGATAGATGTTCCGACTGCGGAGCTGTAAATCTGACGGGGGAGGATGTAGGACGGGATTTGTGCACTGGTGTTCATCATCGTTCCTGTCATCTGTCCTCAACAGCATGCGCAGTGTTTCTGCCCAGATGCAGAGTGTACCAACACTTTTGAATCACACGTGGATGGTGAATCCACACCATCATCTCCAACACCATCATCATCTTGGACCGGTCCGTTATTCCCTAAGCGCGAATAAAAACCATCAGATGAGATAACATGAGATCAGATTAGACGAAATAAGAAGAAATGAGACGAGACGAGATGGGACAAGACAAAATGAGTTGACATGAGATTAGATGAAATGAGACGAGATGACATGAGAAGAGATGAGATGAGACGACATGAAGCAAGATGTTGAGATAAGATGAGACGGAACGAGCTGCGATGACATGAGATAAGATGAAATAAGATGAGATGAGACGAGATAAGATAAGGCAATTTGAAACAACCTGTTATCCAATCCCGTATGAGATCTGCGGTCATTTCTGAAACCCTTCCCCCGCACACACTTGGCCACTAAGTGCTAAAATTGATGTGAAGCCATTAAAGCGAGTGAGAGCAATTATAAAGAATTGATCTCAGTCGGGCTGTAGCGCCGCTCCGTTAACATCAGGCCAATTTTCTGATAGCATTTAAAAAACTTCGTTCCTCCACCAGACCAACGGCTGTTTTGTCGCCAGAGATCCCGTCATAAATACTGATTAAGGCCATATTCAGTGGCTTCGCTCCTCCCCCCCCCACAGACAGAGGTGGAATCCGCAGCATCTGGCCACCGTGATGAATCGCTGGTGTCCTTGCCGTAGTTCATCTGCAATCCATTACACCGCATTAGCTCGGTGTCAAAGAGAAACCCAAACACAATGGATCACTAACGAGCCGAGACCAGACAGGACCCGTCCGAATCCCCAAGGCTCACCCCTGCACTGTGCACGCCAGCCAAGAGCGTCCACATACAAGCTGTTCTCAAGCATTCTGCAGTTGAAATTTGCCGTGTGTGTTTTATTAGGACGTGTGTACAGTATATGTGTAGATGTACAGTAAATTCATATATCACACTGTTATTTGAGTCAACACCATAAAATCCTCACTCACTCATTTGCCGAACCGCTTAATCCTCACAGTTACGCTGATGCGTATCGCAGCCGATAGTGTGCGAAGGTGAAGTACACCCTGAACGGCTCACCAGACCATCGCAATGTGTATGTCTTTGGACTGTGGGTGAAAACCAGAGTACCCGGAGGAGGAGGAATCTCATGCAAGCACGGGGAGAACAAGCAAACTCCACACAGAGTGGCTGGAGCCTGGGAACCTAACCCAGGACCATCTTGCTATGAGGTGGATATGAATGCCTCTGTGCCACCCCCTCATATCCTGAAATGTTTTATTCCTCTTATACTGTAGCAGTATACCAACAAAAACAATTTCATTCATTCGCTTAATCTTAATAGGGTGGCTGGAGTCTGACTCTGGGTGAAGGCATCCACACCAAAAATCGGCATCCACACGAAAAACGGTAGTGATCGGTGATGGCGTGTTTAAGGTAGAGCACGGAATGCAAATTAAAGATGGCAGCCGTGGCAGCCATACTGGATATCGGACTGTGATAAAAACCGAAAGGCTTTTGTCGTTACACAGTCACAACATCCACAACATCCACACCAAAAATGGTATTGATCGGTGACCGTGTGTTTGAGGTAGTGCTCGGAATTGCAAATTCAAGATGACAGTAACAGTGGTAACGGCCATGTTGGATATTGGACCATGGTGAAAATTGAAAGGATTGTGTAGTTCACAGTGATTAAAAGGATTGTGTAGTTACACAGTGATTAAAAGGATTGTGTAGTTACACAGTGAATAAAAGGATTGTGTAGTTACACAGTGATTAAAAGGCTTGTGTAGTTACACAGTGATTGAAAGGATTGTGTAGTTACACAGTGAATAAAAGGATTGTGTAGTTACACAGTGAATAAAAGGATTGTGTAGTTCACAGTGATTAAAAGGATTGTGTAGTTACACCGTGATTAAAAGGATTGTGTAGTTACACAGTGATTAAAAGGATTGTGTAGTTACACAGTGATTAAAAGGCTTGTGTAGTTACACAGTGATTAAAAGGATTGTGTAGTTACACAGTGAATAAAAGGATTGTGTAGTTACACAGTGA
>JAOUQZ010000024.1:24083769-24101023 GCA_028564935.1 Neosilurus hyrtlii | reverse complement strand
ACACACACACACACACACACACACACACACACACACACACACACACACACACACACACACACACACACACGCTCACATCTCTAGGTGGAAGGTTCCGGTAGGAATTGCCCACCATTGGTTCCTACCTAATTTCAAAACAGAGTTGTCGGGAAGGAGCAGCGAGTGTTCAGGATGAACATTACGTCTCGACTGTGGTTCGATTTCATCATTTATTTATTCATTTATTTATTTTCACTTTTAATGAGCTCCAGGACCTTTTTATTCATGGTGTGTGAATAATTGCATCTTTCAAAGCCCTCATGATACATGATTATCCAGCCGTCATTACCCCCCTCAACCATCACTGTTGAATTCTCGATTCTGATTGGTCGGAAGGTGTTGATTAATTTTCACACAGCAGCTGCGCAGCTGCAGATCACAGGTTGATATTAATGTGCTCACTCGTACATCGTTTCTATAGTAACCGCTCCTTTTCGGGGAATTGGAGCAGATTTGGTTGTTTGAGGAACCAAAGCGAAGGAGAGCACCGGTGCTCTGATGAAATGTAGTGAAAGATGTTGTTCAGGGTTTATGAAAAGAGGCGTCGGTCCGTTTCAGTGCTTTAAAGGGGATCCGTTAGGAATATCATTCACGTGCGAGCTGCAGTCCTGTTCTGGCGATATACAAAGGTTTTCGTTATTGATTTGGGAAGAAATTAGGATTTAAACTAATATATAATAATCAACTTATTTTTCCCGGGCTCGGGGCGTTTCTGTGTGGAGTTTGCATGTTCTCCCTGTGCATGCGTGGGTTTCCTCCGGGTACTCTGGTTTCCTCCCACAGTCCAAAAACATGCACAGTAGACTGATTAGCTGTTCCAAATCACCCCTAGGTATGAGAGTGAGTGTGAACAGTTGTGTTTGTGGCCCTGCGATGGTCTGGCGCGCTGTCCCAGGTGTACCACGCCCTCGCCCAGAGTCGGCTGAGATGGGCGCCAGCCTACCTGCGACGCTAATTAGAATTAAGCGGCTTAGAATGAACAAATGGCTTCCTAACAATGCTACTATCCCACGGTCTCGTATCCTGACACGTAAGCGCTGTATTTTTTTTTTTAAAGATTCTGTACGTGGAAAAAACGCCAGGAAATGAGGTGGATATCACGGGTTTCAGGAATGAGTCAGGATCGAGCGTTTTCCACCGTTCACCTCAACACACACGGCCACAGACACACCTGCACTTTATCAGCGTGAGTGTCCATACCCACACACATAGCTCAGATCGTGCCTGCAACCAAATCATACGCTTCATTTTGATTTGTGATGACGCACTTGCTGTCAGTATTGTTATATTTTTAAAGAATGCGCACCCTGGCGTACAAGGAGATCGCGTTACGCATCCATGAGTATTCGCTCCGTAAGCTGGCGTTAATGTGACGTTCTTTTCTTAATGCCACGTGTCCAGGTACGCCATACATACGCAAGCCTGAAACACCCGTGCAGTGTATGATAGGGGTGTAAGTATAGATCTCCGCTCACGTGAGCCTCCAGTGAGAAAGACTTCAAGTGAGAGAATCTCGAGAGGCTGGTGAGGGAACGTCTGTCCATAGCTGCTATAACAGAACTGAGGAGAGGAGCTCACTTGTTTACAAATGTGTGTGGGTGTTATTCCTTAATAAATAAAACTTTACAAAAACTTCATGTTTACAAACCCCTGCAGTTTAAGAGGAATAAAAGTCTTTGGGTATTTTATGAGATTATAAAAAGTCAGAAGAAGGTCCTGGGTTCGGATCCCGGGCTCAGCGGGGGTGTTTCTCTGTGGAGTTGGCGTGTTCTCATGCTTGTGTGGGTTTAATCTGGGTACTCCTGTTTCCTCCCACAGTCCAAAGACATTCACATCAGGCTTATTGGCTGCTTCAGATTGCCCCTAGGTGTGAGTGTACAGGAAGTCTGTGTGTAGCCCTGGGATGGAATTTATTTTTGAAATGGTTAAAACTGTAATATCCGTGATGCTGGTTTTTTTGTTTGTGATTTCAGTGATGCTTTAAAGTTACTCCGTACAGTCATTTTCAGTCTTAATTAGAGGGGCACACATTGAGTGTAAGGTACCTCCTCCAGGCAGTTATTGTAACTTGGCATAGATGTAAAGAAATGTCTCCCCCTAGTGGCCATTGAATGAACATCTTGCCTCATTTTAATGATAGAAATTTTTTTGCAGTTTCAGGATTTCTGTTTTTCCAACATGATCCAATTCATGGATCACCTCCAAAATTTACTGGGATCTTTTCAGGCATAGGTCCGACCTCTCCACAAATATATTTTGAATAACAAATAAAGCAAACAAATAACTGCTGGCGAATGTATAACCAAGCGGAAGTTTCCTCCCTCTTTTGAAAGTCAGATGTTTATTTGGCATCATGCTCATCTCAGGGAATAATTTTATTAGCCTACCTGGGCTAAATAAAATTAGGGAGACAGGGCTAAACCATTCGAACGCCTTTTCCGTAGGAGGGATACAAGAGTGTAGGACACAGAAACGTTCTTCTGCCGTATTGTTGATGCCGCGGCTGCTTGTGAAACTAATCTATACATGATTACCTTGGTGATGAAGTGATTTAATCAAGAATTGTTCGGTAGGTTGGAGAATCGTGTGCGTGTAAAATAAATGGTACAGTCTGCGTCTGCTTCAGGGGTCTTAGAAGCTTCCTAATCTTCTTTCTCATTATGGCATAGAGGAAGAGACCGACACACATACTATATAACTACACATCATGCATATCCAGGGAGGGAGAACGCAACACACACACACACACACACACACACACACACACACACACACACACACACACAGAGCTCGATCACATCTTGAGTGGGTTTCAGCATTGATTTGTTCTTGAGCCCAAGGGATGACATCACTGTGTGCCGTGCGTGGGCGGGCTTCTCTTCCTGTCCATCTCTGATTACTCATGCCATGATTGGTTGATTTAGCGCATCCCAGCACAGTGGGGTCCAGGAGGATTCTGGGATTTGTTTTAACTCCCTACAGCTGCAGCGGTTATCAAAGACACGGATGAAGCAAAGGAGGGGCTGAGGAAGAGTGTGTTACTGCAATGTGTACACACATGCATGCATTAAGACTGAATATATTTAAGCTGTACAGAGGCGCAGCTCGATCATGAGGGAAGAGACTCATTTTCATTGGACCGAAACATGTCAGCATTTTTTTTTATTAGCGATAATATATCAAAATAAAAATTATTTTAACGAACAGTTTCCACCACAATTAAAGGAACTGTTCAGTTAAAATTTAAGGTTCCCCTTTCCCGAAGTGTAGATTTCTTTTTGAGTGACCAGTTTAAGGTAGATGACATGAACAAGAAGCTTATACCCACCAGTTTAGCATCATTCATTCATTAATTCGCTGAACCACCTTGTCTTTCTAGGGTCACCCGTCAGCTCAGCCAATTCTGAGTGAAATCGGGGTGCATCCTGAACATTTCGCCATCATTCACACTCACTCTCACATCTAGGGGCAATTTGGAACAGCCAGTAAGCCTAATGTGCATGTCTTTGGACTGTGGGAGGGAACCAGAGTACCTGGAGGAAATTCAAAAACAAGCACTGGGAGAACATGCAAACTCCACACAGAAACGCTTTCGTTGAGGCCGGGACTATTCCCAGGGTTGGTACCTCACAGTGGACATTCTATGTTGTTTTAATAAATGTGCTTGCGGAGGGGCACGTCGACAAGGTGCACTGCGATCATCCTGAAGATCGCGAGTTCGAATCCATGTTTGCACGCGGGAGCCCATGGGACCTGATTTGACCAGATCTTATGGGAGGGAGGGATGGCATACAATCACCTCACTATCACTCACAGTGATCAACAGCCGATCATAGGCATCTGTGATGAGACAGAGAGAGAGAGAGAGAGAGAGAGAGAGACAGATAGAGAGAGAGAGAGAGAGAGCGCGCAAAAGCAAGACAGTAAAAAGAAACCTCTGTAAGGCCACTTGCTTACCTGTTTATGATTTGGGTGTGATGCTCCAGACACACTTTCCTGCTCCTTCATGGCAGAGATGAGGACAGATGCAGATGCAGATGCAGATAAAAGGCGGCTTTAATGAAGAACATCCAGACAATCCAGAATTGTGGTCAATAAACAGGCAGAGATCAGCAGATCAGACAAACAGAATGTCAGAGGCAAAACGGTAATCAAAAATAAAGAGGAAAGTAAACAACAAAGCATGAAAACAAAGGCTCGTTATGCGCTGATGATGAGACGCAGGAGCAATACTTCACACTGAGCATGTGCAAACTGTCCTTGTGTAGGTGATTAGTGGAATAGGAAACAGGTGTTACAGAGTCATGTGATGGGCGTGTCCGTATTCGGGTGACTGAGTTTGGTGAGGTGCATCCTGGGAAGTGTAGTGCGAGTCCTGAGTGTGCCGTAACACACGCTACATTTTTTAATTTGAAAATTTTCAATAGAAGTAATGTCTGAAGTCTATACACAATAAAATCTCGAGAGTTAAATTAACACCCGGAGTGTTAATATGAGTCAATAGGAATTAAACACTAACTCAACACTGAGGATTTTGCTGTGTACTCGAGTGCTATAACGGTCCCTTTTTCTCTAACAGGAACCTTCAAAGGACTGTGCAAGCAGATCGATCACTTCCCGGAAGACGCCGATTACAAAGCAGACGCCTCCGAGTACTTCCTACGTGAGTGACTTCTTACTTGCTGCTACTTAACCTGCTTCAGGAGTTCTGAAACAAGGGGACTACCTAATAAAATAAACGACAATTTAGCATTCATGCTATTAATAACATTCATTCATTCGTTCATTTTCTAAGCCGCTTAATCCTAATTAGGGTCGCAGGGAGGCTGCCGCCCATCTCAGCCGACTCTGGGCGAGGGCGGGGTACATGAACAACTCGCCAAGCCATCGCAGGGCCAACACACACACAACCATCCACACTCACTCTCATACATAGGGGCAAATTGGAACCACCAATTAGTCTATTGTGTCTTTGGACTGTGGGAGGAAACCAGAGTACCCAGAGGAAACCAGTGCGAACCCAAAGAGAACATGCAAACTCCACACAGAAACGCCCGAGCCCGGGAATTGAACCCAGGACCTTTTTGCTTTGAGGTGGACGTGCTAACCACTGCTCCGCTAACGCTAACATTTGAAGAGAAATCACGTACGTTTGTTGCACTTGTAAATTCTGTGGAAACTGTTAACCAACACCGCTGTTTGATTTTGGATCTCACTAAAGCTCAGTTTTATTTTAAAGATGAATATACATTCGATCTAGGCTGGATTTCTCCTTAAAAACATCTGGGTCATTCTCTGAAACTGGGTCAAATTTAATTATTCACATTTTTGACCTAATGTTTTACAAAGACTATAAAGAATAAAAAGTATCAAAGAGCGTAAGTATCAACTCAAAGTGTAAATCTTGGGCTTGCAATAAAATTTATATCCAGAGTAGAACTTCCTGTTTTTCTTACTTTGTGGACTGAGAATCGCACATCAGTTTACGGTTCCGTGTGTAACCAGTGGCGTCCACGCCAGTTACAGACAGAACCGACCCATTTTTCCTGTGGGGGTGAAGGTTCCATGTTACAATGTTCACTGTACAATTGAGTTCTTCCTGAATGGATTTATTTGACACGTAGTCGAGCCGTAATTAATTTATTCATCAAAAACAAATGGGATGAATTTGGTGTCCATCCGGATTTATTCCTGTTTATCACTAATAAAAGTCAGTTATGTGCAGGACGTAGTTCTCTCACCGCCTCTGTAACGATGGTGAATATCGAGGGAAGTAAACTGGACTTCATTGAAACTTGGGGACTGTGAATGTCACACTTTATGGTACCAGATTCAGAGAATGACCCATTTATATTCTTGTAAAGTCTTTATTGTTACGTATTCATGGATGCGTTTGTAGATTTTTTTATACACTGTACCATGATTTCTCTGTGACGTTGTGGCTTTAGAGAAGTCCTGAGTATTTGGGTCACATCCTCCATTTTTCTGTCCCCGTTTACTCAGTAGAACATCTGCCCTGTTTTTATTCCTCACTTCCCTTATATGGTCACTGTTTCCTGTTCCTGTTTCCTCATTCTCACCTGTTGCTTATCATCCCTGATTTTTATTCAGGGTTTTTTTGAGTGTGCGAGTGTCTATTCTCGGGTCCTGAACTCCTCAGAATTCACACTCACAGTGTCTCATTATTAATGAACACTCTTCAATGAACACAGCACAGGAAAGAATTTTTTTTAAAGGCAACTGACTTGTTCAAATGAGTCATAATTTTTTTTCTTCAATGATTCTATTATCATAAGGATGACAACGTGAAACATCTCCGGCATGACACAGCTGCGTATTTATTTACCCACACATGACTTTCCATCCTTTTTTATCTTCCTTTTTGTATAATGTGCCGTTTTTGCTTTCCGCTCTCCCTGCAGTAATAACGCAATTATTAAAAACACGCTGAGACTTTCTTTCTTTTTTCAATTTTTTTACATAAAAATAACCTCCGGTGATTAAAGCTTTCTAAAGCAAAACGTTGCAAAAGGTCCCACGGAGCATCTAATTTTAATCCTGATGGTTATTACGATCTAATTTTAATATGAAGACTAATATCGACCTGAGCTGAGGGTTCCACTCGGACACATTCAAAACTATTACACCATATTGATTATCACATCTCTTATAATCACGTACGATAATGACTGCTTGCGAACAAGTATCTATTGATAGCTCGACAACAACTGGACATGAATGGATTTGATTCGGGGGCACGGTGGCACAGTGGTTAGCACGCCCGCCACACAGCAAGAAGGTTCCGGGTTCAGTTCCCAGGCTTGAGGCGTTTCTTTGTGGAGTTTGCATGTTCTCCCCATGCTTGCATGGGTTTCCTCCGGGAACTCCGGTTTCCTCCCACAGTTCAAAAACATGCACAGTAGGCTCACTGGCTGATGGTGAATGGTTGTATGCGTGTTGGCTCTGCGATGGCCTGGCAAACTGTTCAGGGTGTACCCTGCCCTCCCCCAGAGTCGGCTGAGATGGACGCCAGCCTCCTCATGACCCTAATTAAGATTAAACGGCTTAGAGAATGAATCAGTGAATGGATTTGAATGGACGATGTGTTCTTCATGGCTGCTTGTAGTTTGATAGAGTGGAGTATTCACGCTAACACATCGTCCAATCACAGTGTCATTCTGTAAAAGATATGCACTGACATCACTTTCTCTTAGGACCACACCCTGTTCAGTCTGACTGAGTGGCAAAACATACATTATGTTTGGTGTTCATGGGAGTACAAAAGGCTTTTATTTAACTATTTGCTTAAATTGAAGGCAGTTGGACTTAACAGTGACTCCTACAGTCTTCCCATGGAGATGTGTTGCATGGACGTTATCAATAAATGACTTTATTTCTAGCAAGCCAGCTAACTAGATGTACACTATAAGGTTATGTTTGCATCCCTGCTGTCTGAAACGGCTAGCTAGCAAGGAAACATTTTTGTTGGTTCACAGCGAGGGTTTGGATCCTGTGCTCAGTGAAGGTGTTTCTGTTTCTGCATGTTTCTCCCTGTGCCTGTGTTGGCTACCTCCTGGTACCCCGGTTTCCTCCCACAGTATAAAGACATGCACATTTGGCTAATTGGCTGTTATTAATTCCCCCTAGGTGTGGATATGAACGTGAATGGTAGTGTGTGTCTGTCCTGCAATGGTCTGGCAAGCTGTTCAAGGTGTACCACACCATCTACCAGTGTCGGCTGAGATGGACGCCAGCCTCCCCACGATCCTAGTCAGATATAGTCGTACTTCAAAGAAAATAATAAAAGATGTGATAGGAGGAAAAAACCTGGTGTGTTGATCATGTGACCAATGGTGGGTGGTCCCAGGTATATCTTACCACTTGTACTTTCCTGCCCAAAAGTCGTGTAAATATGCGATGCATGTTCAAGTTACTCGGCTTTGTTCAGTTAATAGCTTTTCAGCTTGTAAATGAAAGAAGTTTCAAGTCTTCGAACATGTCTGAAATGGAGCGGGACGGTGACTTGGGAAATCCAATCGCAAACTCCGCACACATGTGCTATCCGGACCCCATTCATGTCTCCTATCCATTGTAAACGTGTTTTCTTTAATAACAGTGTTTGTGTTACCTGGAATGTTTTCTTTAAGCAACCATGACATCGCCCCTTTAAGTAGAGCATAGCATTACAAGCTGCGTTTAAAATTATGTCATTGGAAGGTTCTTACAAGGATAGCAAGACAAACGTGTGTGTGTGTGTGTGTGTGTGTGTGTGTTTGCGTCCTCTTCCTTTGGTGCAATTGGACGAAAAAGCTGTGATGCCCCAATGGCACGTGAATTAGGACACTTACATCCATAAATATTTCAGCCTCCTTCCTATATAGGTCAGGTCTCTCTCTCTCTCTCTCTCTCTCTCTCTCTCTTTCTCTCTCTCTCGCTGTCTATATCTTGTCCTCTTTTGCACCCTATGCTGTGCACTATTTGTCCAGTCTGGGAGTTCAGCTTCCTTTATAAATGCGGAGTAATAGGATTAAACATTTTGGCAAGTAAATGAATAAATGTACTTCAAATTATTGTTTATTTCTCCTTCATTTGCCGAACCTTAATCCTATTAAGATCGCAGGGAGGCTGGAGCTTATCTCAGCCGACTCTGGGTGAAGGCGGGTAGCACCCTGAAAAGCTTGTTATACCATCACAGGGCCAACACACACACACACAACTATTCACACTCACACTTTTTGGATCAGATAATTAGCCTAATATTGCCTCTTTGGGGGCAGCGGTGGGCCGGTGGTAGGGTGCTGGATTACTGATCCCAAGGTCGGGAGTTCGAGCCCCACTATCAACGGGATGTCACTGCTGTCCCCCAGTACAGCTAACTTGGTTATCAAAGGCCGGCCATGTCTCTCACTGTCTGTGGTGAGAGGAATGTAAAAGAACCATTGCTAATTTTCATAAAGAGGAGGCTACATAGCCATCAGCATGTTTCTGCCTTGTTATGGCTTGGCAAGCTGTCCAGGGTGTACTCTGCCCTCGCCCAGAGTGGCTGAGATAGGCGCCATCCTCTCTGTGACCCTAGTTAGGATTAAACGGTTCACAGAATGAATGAACATATGTCTTTGGACTGTGGGAGACAACCGAAGTACCCAGAGGAAACCCACACTAGTACATGGAGAACATGCAAAGTTGCATACAAAAAACGCATTCGCCGAACCCAGGAACTCAAAACCAGGACCTTCATGCAGCGAGGCGGATGCGCTAACCACTACACCACCATGTCGCCATTGTTTATTTGTAAAGATGTCCAATTAAATCATTTTGCAGTGAACTACTTTTACCTACTTCCTGTTTATCTTCAGAAAAGAATCTTTGTTACGGAGCATTTAATGGAGCAAAGAGATTGTACGCGCACTGTCTGTTGTGTGGAGACTGAAATATTGGCACCTTGAGCTATATAGTTTTTATAGTGAGCTTTGTAGAACATCTGGAATTGTTACTCAGCGAAAAAATAGGCTTCTAGGACACGGCTGTTCAGGACGGGGACGGTGATGGTCCTCACTGCTGTGCTTTATTACAATGCACTGCAGCTGAGGATGTGGATTTATTCCTGTGTTTATTTATTTGTTGTCAAGGCCGTGGGGAAATAAAAAAGGAAGTCGCACGTGATGTCACTGCAAATGACACCGGCTCTAAAACTCGCTTCGGAAAAATGTCCCGTAAGCACTTTATAAAGGGAAAAGTAAATCAGGCCAGTGTTGTCCACGAGCGTTTCGACTCGACATGCAGCCTGGAAGCTGCAGTGCAGCTGAACGCACAATCACGCCTTCCAGACCAGCGTCAACATTTACGTGTATGTGTGTGTGTGCGTCAAATCCAGTGTTTATACAGAATATTTATGGATATTATTATAATAGAGTTCCACTGCACACCAAAAGTATTGGCACCCCATAGTCAAACATACGTCTTCACTCCCTCACTCATTTACTGAAACGCTTAATCCTACTAGGGTTATGTGGAGGCTGGAGCCTATCTCAGCCAACTCTCGGCAAAGGCAGGGTACATCCTGAACAGCTCGGCAGACTGTCACAGGGCAACACACGCACAACCATTCACACACATACTCACACTCATGTCCACACCTAGGGACAATTAAGAACAGCCAATTAGCCTAATATGCATGTCTTTGGACTGTGGGAGGAAACCTGAGTACCCTGAGGAAACCCATGCAAACATGGGGAGAACATGCGAAATAAATCTCAGTGAAAATTAACTCGGTGAAATGCTTGCCTGTTGCTGTGTCCTTAGTCCCCTTGAACCTAGGAAGTGTCACAGTTTCTAACGTAGCGCGTGAGAGAGAGAGAGAGTGAGAGACAGAGACACAGAGAGAGAGAGAGAGAGAGAGAGAGAGACAGAGAGAGACAGAGAGAGAGAGAGAGAGTGACAGAGACACAGAGAGAGAGAGAGAGACACAGAGAGAGAGAGAGAGAGAGAGAGAGACAGAGAGAGAGACAGAGTTAAAATTCTTGGAATATGTTGTTATTTTAAATGAATGTGAATATAAAAGTACCGTATAAGGAATAAAGCGTCACTGGTATTAATATAAGACGGAGGTGGACATCACAGAAAAGGCAGCGGAAGGAAATGATAAAAAAAAAAAACACTGAAAAATGAAACAGAAGAGGATGAAAAAAGGAGGAGGAGGAGTTTGAGGAACAGCAGTTTTCCTCCAGCACACAGAGATCACAGTTTTTATCAGTCACCCTCAGGAAATGTGGGTTTTTACTAAACTAAAAAATAAAATATGAACTGTTTATAATGTGTGTGTGTGTGTGTGTGTGTGTATGTGTGTATGTTGTTTTAAAATACACTGTGCGTCTAATGAACAAACTAGATGTGACACATACACAGCAGCGCCGCCTGACAAAATCAATGGAGCTGGCGCAAGCCATCCAGGGGCTGTGTGTGTGTGTGTGTGTGTGTGTGTGTGTGTGTGTGTTTAACACACACTGCATTAAATACTGACTTCCTTTTTTTAATATAATTATTTTATTAATTTATTTGGGTTCATTTAATTATCAGAATGAATTATTTACGAATTAAATTTCGGTCCAGGATGACGTGAACCATCTTCATTTAACAGATATTTCCTTAACTTCTGATCAGATGTGTTAGCGTTCCTGTGTTAGCGTTCCTGTGTTGACATTAATATATTAGCATTACTTTGTGAGCATTATTGTGGTAGCGTTACTGTTTTAGCATGAATGTGTTAGCGTTTCTGTGTTAACGTTAATGTGTTAGCGTTACTGTTTTGCTGTTACTATTTTAACATTAATGTTTTAGCATTACTGTGCTAACATTAACAAGTTAGCGTTCCTGCTTTAATGTTTTAGCATTACTCTGTGAACATTAATGTATTAGCGTTACTGTATTAGTGTTACTGCGTTAGCGTTACTGTGTTAATGTTAGTGTTACAGTTTTAGCATTACTGTGTTGACATTCATATGTTAGCATTACCGTTTTAGCGTTACTGGTACTGATACTTAAGTAAATTCTGAGCAAACTTTAACACGTAGCACAAGAAAATGTGTATTTACTCTTAGAAAGATGAATATTAGCTCAGCGTGCCTGCATTCGACTGTTTTCCTAACCTGACAGGAAATCTCTGCATTTTAAATATAAAGACTGTCACTGCCAATGCTGACATAAGCTAACTTACAGCATGTTTCTAATATTTGGATGCCATATAAGAATAATGGGCACCATGCAGACTAAGCACATTGTGTGTGTGTGTTTGCTCGGATTAATAATCGTTTGTCCAGTTTAATTGATGATCCTGCAAGCCAAAGCATCGGATTACCACGGCTCTGTCCTGCATGTCAGCACATTGTGAGCGGTAGGAGGCTGATGAAAAGCGCATGCTAATTTCCTTTCTGCATTCTGTTTGGGAGAAACAAGAGCAGAGCTCAAAGACAGCACGGTATTGATAGGAAAGCGTGTGTGAGCAAACACAGAGCACAGTATGCACATGTGCAAATATAACAAGCAAGAAGGTTCTGGGTTCGAATCCCAGGCTCTGCGAGGGTGGAGTTTGCATGTGCTCCCCGTGCTTATGTGGGTTTCCTCTGGGTACTAATCGGTTGCACACCGCCTTTACCCGGAGTCAGCTGAGATAGGCTGCCCACAACCCTAGTATTAGAAAGTAGTTCGGATTGAATGATGGTGTTTTGTGGTAAAGTTTTAAAGGCGTGTTAAACATCAGCTAGGTAAGAATATGCTCTTGATTTTTTTTAACAAATAAATATTTTGGCCTGATTATGGAATGAAATGAATGAACATGTAGATTCCTTGTGTGGCTCAGGGATGTGTGTCACGCAGGGATCTGCAGCAACCCTAAATGTAAATGCGGTGAAATGCGTCCCTTCTGCTCGACGAGTTTCCCCTGCGGGTCTGCACTAGCACATCTGACCTTGACCCAGATCCAATCTGTGACCCTCCCTGCTAATCACACTCCTCAAAAACACATACGAGAGATCGTCCCTCTTTCTCTCTTCCTCTTTAATCCCTCGACAGGGAGCAGGACTTCAAATCCCTCCATATTCCTCAGTCATTAGCAGAGGACGAGAGGGTGAGAGGTCAAAGTGTGGACCGGTTAGAATAAGCCTCGGTTGAAAGTACCTGGACGTCTCAGAATAAATCATTTAAAAAACAGCTCAGATCTGGCCACAGGTTTTTTTCTGGTGAAACATGTTAAGATTCTCCTCTCTTTCCATTTCATTTCTTTACCCTCTCACTTCACGTCTTGTTCTCCTTTCTGTTTTATTCTGCCGCACTAACAGCACCCCCGAGTCTCATTTATCACTCCGACTTCCTAAAACTCTGCCTCAGTCCTCAGACTGGTGGTGGAAGAACGGTGCCAAGCACACTTCTGCACTTCTTTATTTTTTAAAAGAAATAGCAGAGAGAGAGAGAGAGAGAGAGAGTGAGAGAGGGAGAAAGAGAGCAATCGGGTCTCAGGTGTGTGAATTTCATTAGGTGAGCAGCTCACTCAGGTATACCAGAGGCGAGACAGAGTGTGTGTGTGTGTGTGTGTGATAGGATCCAAGAGACACTGTTCTGAGAGCTTCGAGAGTGAACCTTTTTGCTGCGATTGATGTCTCTCTGAAGAAGTAAGAGTGATATGCCGTAGCTGTGAACACCCACCTTGGGTCACATGATCAACACGCCAGGTGTTCTCCTTCTATGACATCTTTCATTATTTCATTCATTCATTTAAAGAACCAGTTTATCCTACTAGGGTCATGGGGGGCTGGACCATGGTCCACACTTCAACCTCTCACCCTCTCGTCCTCTGCTAATGACTGAGGAATATGGAGGGATTTGCTCGTTAGTGAATCGCAGGGCCAACACACACTCACACAACCATTCACACCCTTACTCAACACCTAGGAGCAATTTCGAATTTAGTAGCCTAATGTGTAGGCTAATGTGCATGTCTATGGACTGTTGGAGGAAACCGGAGTACCCAGAGAAACCCCACGCAGGCACGGGGAGAGCATGCAAACTCCATACAGAAAGTTAAGCCCCGGACTCGAACCCAGGACATTCTTACTTTAAGGTGGACGTCCTGCCCACTACGCCACCCACCTTTAATTAGTATTTAATGATAATGAGGGTGGCACAGGAGTGCAGCAAGATCCAAAACTAAAACCGAAACTATATCCAGCAATCCTGTCTCTCAGGAGACTTCCAAAAGTTTTGGCACCTTTCACCTACACTGCTGACCATAAATAAATTTGGATTATAGGTTCTCTTTTCCCATGAGTCTGTCCTGTCCTTCTGCTCCAAGTCTTGTCCTGCTTTATGGTGTCCGTGTGTGGGTGTGTGTGCGTGTGGGATAGTGATAAATGAGACAGAGCTTATGTGACCTCTGATAGGTAATGTGGCGTGACCGGCCATGTCAATATCCCTCCGGTTAATGCAGAACCAGAGGCAGGACAGAAACAGTGGCTGGTGTTCAGGGATGAGTGGGAGGTAACAGTACGTTATATTTAATCAGACAGACAGAACTGTACACAAAATGAAGGAGAAAGACTGATGGTGATAGTACAGAGATACGTGGTGCTAATAGGAATAGGAGGCGCTCCAAACAAACCCGAGCCTCGATCCGGAGCCTACTCACACATAGCACACCAGTTCATTCCAGAGCACAGTACACACACATTCACACACTCGTTCACACCTAGCATGTTTATGGGAAGTGGGAGGAAACTAGAGAACCCAGATGAAACCTGTGGACAATTGGATAACATGTGACACTCCACACAGACAGTACCCCGAGCTCAGGATCAAACCAGGGACCCCATGTTGTTCCACATTAAATGCTATTCTTTTCTGAACCGCTTATTCCGTCTAATGTCCCATGGAGGCTGGAGCCTATCTCAGCCGACTCTGGGCGAAGGTGGGGAAACTGGAGTACCTGGAGGAAACCCACAAAAGTGCAGGGAGAACATGCAAACTCCACATAGAATCACCCTTGCTGAGCCCAGCACTCGAACCCAGGACCTACTTGCTGTGAGGCAGACGTGCTAACCACTACACCACCGTTGCCACAACATTCTGTTCTTTGTAAAAAGTTTTGGGAGATGATTCTCAATATTGTGTGAGGATGATTTTTGACTTTTTGGTTCATATGGCAGATTGATTGGCTTGGTGCAGTTTTGCGCTCTTTAGAGGGGCATTTAAACTTAACTTAAAATTAACTCTGCCAGGCACAAATGGATTATTTAAACTTGACATAGATTTAATGAAATGTCTCCCTCTTCTGGGTAACAGATGAACATTTTGCCCGATTTTAAGATTTTTCAGGATTTTTTAATTTTTTTCAACATGACCCCATGCTTGGATCACCTCCAAAATTTATGGGTTCTTTCCAGGCCCAGGCCCCACCCCTTCACCAAGTCTGATAGAAATCAGGTCAGTAATTTTCGTGTAATCCTGCTAACAGAAAAAATATATATATAAAAAAATTTATATGCTTGTTAAAAAGCTTTTAAACTGTTCCTGTATACGGAGCTTCTCCAAAATGTTACATGTTCCCGGCAGGCCCATACCCCAATGTCTCCACCAAGTTTGGTGAAAATCGGTTCAGTAGTTTTTGCATAATCTTGCTAAAAGGGAAACAAACAAGCAAACAGATGTTGGTGAATACATAACCTCCTCTGCCAAGCGGCAGAGGTAATGAAGTTCAGTTACAGAGCTGTCAAAGTACAGTGTAATCTAAGCATGGTGTTTGGAATACCTGTGCTCGTTTTTAGAGATATCACGGATTCAGGACGCCTTCCTACACATGGGTTTATGAGTTTATTTGCATGCTGATGGAGCACTGATTACCTCGCGCTGTGAAGAAAAAAAGAACAGATGATGAAATCATATAATACAACACTCCCCACCACCGCCACCCCATTCTCTCTTTCTCTCTCTCTCTCTCTCTCTCTCTCTCTCTCTCTCTATCAGATCTGACATCCTGTGACGAGATGTTCAGGCGTTATCAGCGTGATTGATCTTGTCTCTGTCTCACTCTGTAGGTGCTGTGAGAGCATCCAGCATCTTCCCCATCCTCAGCGTGATCCTGCTCTTCATGGGAGGCCTGTGTATAGCTGCCAGTGAGTTCTACAAGTCCCGACACAACATCATCCTCAGCGCTGGGATCCTCTTCGTCTCGGCAGGTAACGAGGCACGGTGTGAAACTCAATAACACCACAGAGAAAAAACTCACTTTCTACCAACATCACAATATTTCTGCTGTACTGTTTGGTGGTTATGGGTGAAGTAAGTTCAGGAACAGGAAATAAGTAATAGCTGGTTTCGGTGCTGGGGATCTGGTTTTGTAGTTTTGAATGAAGTCAGAAATAATAATAAAATAGATATTTTTGACTTGCCATGTAATGAATAACTGTTATACTGTAGATACTAATAAAAAGTCTGAAGTGTGACCTAAGAACACTGAAGTCCTACTTTGACTGAAATCTCCGAATTCAATATCAATAATTATAAACATTAAACAACAGCAGAGTTTTTAATCAAATTATTATTAGACTTATATTACGTGGCGCATCCACCGTACGAGTCTGTGTTCATGAGCGTTTGTCGTAGAAATAAGAACGTATAAGAACATGTGCATTAACATGACCCAGTGAATGAATCAATGCCATCGGAGCAATCAGATTACAGAATTCGACAATACTGCAGAATAATTCAGTTACTTTATGAGATATATGGAGCTTATCTCAGCCGACGCTGCGCGAAGGTGGGGTACACCCTGAACATCTCGCCAGACCATCGCAGGACCAACACACAACCATTTACACTCACACCTATGGGCGATTTGTAATGTGCATGTCTATGGACTGTTGGAGGAAACTGGATTACCTGGAGGAAACCTATTCAAGTATGGCGAGAACATGCAAACTTTCATTATTTCTTTCAGTACTTTCATTCCAAATGTTGTTGCCTTTTGTGGAATAATTCTGGAATGAACGGAAGAGCTGACCAAAAACAGTTTGCTTCGAGCCTAGACTGCTTCCTTTTTTTCTGTTGTGCTGCTAGTGGTATATGAGCTGATATCCTAGTTGTAGATTAGCCAATCAGAATGAACGATTGTATGTCTCTTTTGAGTACAGATATAATAATGTGAAATAACGATTCTGCGTAATACGATGAATGTGTTGTTTGAACTTTCAACATTCCGAAGACATGCTGGAAATAAATCAGACCACCAAAAACAACAACAACAACAACAACAACAAAAAATACTACCCGACACCTTTAATCATCCTGAAAAGAAAATGTCTGATACTGTATATGCAGAAAAACAAGAATATTCAGCTCGCTCTAACCCTTTTCCTGCCTCTAATCCTGTTGCTAGGCTAAAAAGAAGCCTTTTGGGATTTACACTCTAAAAATACGATGTCCCTGACACACTTTCCCAATGATCTTTCATTTCGGTTTGACTCTACCACAGACAGGTGTGTGACAGAACGCAGCATTGTGCAGGTCACCGTTACCTTAGATCACCCCTGATAACACTCGAGGCTAGTTTTACATGTATGCTAACACAGTGTAGCCTACACACACACACACACACACAATCTCACACACACACACACACACACACACACACACACACACACACACACACACACACACACACACACACACA